>CABFWB010005223.1:28474-43266 GCA_902151455.1 Timema bartmani | reverse complement strand
GGGGGGGGGGGGGGGGGGGGGGGGGTGTCCCTAATTGATTTCCCACTCTCCTTCCAAGCAAATTCGGATAGAAAACCCCTAAAATGCTTTCTTCAACTTACCTTCCTCATTAAAGTAGAGCCTATTTATCAATATATGTATAGCCTGAACAGGTAGTAAGACGAGGCGATAGTAATAATTTAAAAAAATACCCGCTGAAGTACTTAAATTTTATGATTTGTTCAACACCCCTTTTACTAAATATTTTCATTCCGAATCATTTGTTCAAAGTGTCACAACCTAAGGAAAAGCCTTTTAATAAATCGAGATTATTTTTCCCAGGAAAAGAAGGAATTATGTTGGAATTTTATTATAAAGTTTGCGTGACCACTTTATTTGAATAAATATAATTAAACTAAATTAGTTGTATGAATGACTATGACTATGTGTAGGCCTATATAATCTTAAAATGTAGTTTTAATAAATATTTTATTTTGTTTAAAAATATATGATTCACACAAAACTAGTTTTTTTTTGTTTAAGGCCAACTTCAGAAGATGATCTTTAATTTAACATTTATTTATTTATGCGTGTCTGGGCTACATCACTCGTACCTTTGCCCAGGGGATTCCCGAATGCACTAAACGTATATTATTTCCGTGGAGGTTGTTTAGCATTTAAATTGATTACAAATGTAATTGGCTAAATATTTTTAAAAAGGAAAATGCACATAAGTATAGTAGTTTAGTGTTTATAGAGTGGCTTAAAAATGATATAACCCAAATATTTGGCTTAGCAAAATATTGCTGAGAATAATTGTTTTGTTATAAACACGATTCTCATTATTTTATTTAAACCGCATTGTTTTTGTTTGTTTTTTTAAATCTTCCACCCCTAATAAAACTATTACAAACGATTATGTTTAGTCACTTATCCGTATTTATCACTAGTAAAAGAGCTTTTTCTTTCTGTCGCGATCTATTGTCCATCCGTGATAATAAACGAATATTAATTATGCTAATTGGTTAGAGATAGGAAAGCTACGTAAGGTAGATTATGTACCATCATTCACGTGGAGGAAGAATAAGGAAATAATTATTTATCTAAAAATGAACCTGATTGTATCCAGCCGAGATTACGAGACTCAACCTACACGTCACTGTAAAAAACATAGTCCGAAATTTAGTCTGCGTGTCCACAAATGCCGCGATGACGGCAAGATCGTGGTTCAATCCCGGTCAGGCGTACAGAAGGTATGTATTCATAGTTCATAGTACTCAACCTGAAGGTTGGTTGGATCCTCAACAGTTCCACCGTCAGCTGCAAATCCTAGGAAGCAATGAAGAGGTGGTACTAGGGAAATAAGGAGCAAGGTTGCTTTACCGTTGCTTTTCTCACTGAGCCAGAAAATAAAATTGCACATCACTTTGTCACGCCCACCGAAATGCATACATAAACTGACCTTTCAAGCGACACAATTGGGTTTTCACTCTCGCTCCACGCAAATAAGGGTACAATTCCTATAAACATAGCTTTCCTCATCCTTAAAACATTAGCACGATCAGTAAATATGCGTACAACACGAACGAGTATAAAAACGCGCTGCTAAACACAAAATTATGTTGTGTTTTGCTATGACTCTGTTTTTAAAAGGAGCGTATCAAATACACTTGGTTTGGATAAATAATTAATGGCGTGCCGGTAATCTAATCGCTCGCTAGACTGAAACAAAACTTCCCTCAATTTAATGCTAAACGAATTCTAAAATGAGCATTTCTTTGACAAGTTAATTGTAATGTAACTATAAGGAGTGGTGTAAAATATCCTCAACAATGAAGAATAGTTCATGCAGACCAAAGTACTCCGTAGGATACAAGACTTGTGTGAATTGGTGTGTTCACTTAATTAGCAACTCATCATGTAAATACACGGGGACTTGTGCTGGGTGCTAATTGGAAGATAATTAACAACTTGCGTCACTACACTGTATATTGAGGACTATAATTATTACTATTTATTCTATGAGAGACTGATGTATTGAATGTGTGTCACATACAGCCCTTCCCCTACCTCCCCCCCCCTCAAGCCACCCGCTCAATTCCGCCCCCCTTCAAACGTTGGAATATTGCAATGGGGGCCAATAACTTGTTTGAAACATTTATTTCAACAAGAACCGACCCCGAGGTAAAGTGGTCAGCGCACCTGGCTACGAACTTAGGGGTCCCGGGTTCCATTCTCAGCTGGTACCATGGGTAATATTTTTCCCAAAAGGGAAATTACCCCAACAGTCACGAGGGTTTGGTTATTTAAGCTAGGTTTAAGTGTTTCCACTGGTTCCACACCCTCATACTCACTATCACCCTCATCTCATCTCATCTCAACGGGACATGGAAGTTTATTCATTGGAGGTCCGAAACTTAACCAATAGACCACGAAAGCGGTCTCTTTCGCTATTTCCTATCTTAAGCATCACTATAATTCATTCACGATAGGTCTTTACCTGTTCAAAAATCATATGTTTAGGTTTTAGGTTACCAACACTTGTAAAAGAACACTGTTTTGTTATGAATGTTAAGTTTTTAAACTACATGTTATATTTTACATTTAAAATAACTTAAACTTAAGTTTTCTCACATTATTTCATTACTTTAAACAATTTCTTTTTACCCAATTCGAAACAATATTTTAAACATATATTAAAAGTACCTATTCTTTGTTTTGGAATGTTATCTATGATGTGTAGTATAGTGCATGCATTAATACCTTTTAATAAAGGCATCGTATTTACTTGGTAAAGATAAAATATTTGTAATTTATTTTATATATGATTAACTATTTTATTATTAGTTTATTGTTTTTAGAAATATTTAACTGAATAAAATATAATCGTCTGCTGCGAGGATACACCATTTTAAACAACTTGTCCGCGTCATCATCAACCACATGGCTAATATTCGTTGGTCGCCATTTTAAAGCCATATTTGTTAGACCTTTTGTGAAAGTGCTCGGAATAATAATTATTTTAACTTGAATAGAAGGATAAATAAGCTTTGTGGACGACCTCAAATAAATATTAAGACTTTGTTTAATTTAAATATATTTCATAGAATTTATTACTGTGCGTGTTTATTATATTTTTAACTTTAAATTAAGTCTCTAGTTTGTTAGGTACACGCCTTACTCTAACTTATAATAATTTATAACTAAGTTAAATTACCTTTTATTTTAATTATTGGGCTTCTGTATTAACGTAAAAAAACTTAATCCTAGATCATATTACTAATTATTTTAAGAATAACTTTGTGTATACAGATATTTTCTCTTTAGTTCGAATACATATTAGGCCTAATTTGGTTAATTTTAATCTTACTTTAATATAACTTTAATCTAACTTTAAACTTTTATCTTTTATCAAACTTAAATATAAGTTTAATCTAACTTTAATCTCACGAAATTTTATAAGGGGTTCTTTTTATTTGTGGATAGATTTGTGTGTGTTTTTTTGATAATGAGTTCCCAGGAGAAAAAAAGAAGAGAAGTTACAGATCACCAAGTCATTCAAAAATTTCAATTTCAAAATTCTTTGAGGCATAATATTGGCCTAAATTACTGTGGTAAACTATCACATTACTCTACATAACCATATGTTTTCATAACAGCTGTCCCAAGTGACAGTGACAGATATCAGCTGTTGGCGTAGTGATATTTTAGGGACTATTTTTTAGTTACTTTTTGAGCTGTCATCCAAGTAAACTTAGGTCGTGAATGGCGTATATGAACAATTCTTTCAGAAACTGTGAGATCCAGTAGGTTTTTTTTTCTTATTCGTTTGTTTTGAACTAATCGTTCGAGAATCAGTAATCGTGCAAAATATAAATAAGCTTTTTGTCCCCCTCCCTCCCCTTTTTGTGAATATCTCGCACCCTCTCACCCTCAGCACACCCAACCGAGATTTGAACCTCGATCTCCACGTCATCGGCAGTCTAGTCTTATGCGAGAGTAGCGCCTTTACTGTGGATTCACACGTTCTCCGAAAAAACTAGTGCAGAACAGAAACGCGGTCACGTGATGCGCTCTATAAGCCAATCTCAACATTTCCGCTTAATCGTCGCGAGCTGTTCCGCTAAAGTTCTATTCTCTACTTTGTCCGCTCTGCTCAAGATGTTAGACACAGGAGAACCAATCAAATCTCAGAACATAACCATCTCAAATTAGTGCGCATGCGCATTTGTCAACGCATGCGCTCTACAGCCAGAAGCTAGCAGAGAGCTTCGTGGGCCGTTGTAAGGAGATTTGAAATAACCCGTTAATGTAAAACGTGTTTATTGATGTATTGGATTGTGCCACGACACAGCGTCATAATTTGAGAACATCCGTAGGGACAATGATCTGAAATATATGTCTATCCACTAGTAAATAAAATATGTTGATAATCAACTCCATTTCATCTCACAACCACCCTACTATTATACATTAGCGTAAGTGCGTACAACCTGAACGGGTAGTAAGACGCGGTGCTAATAATAATAATAATAATAATAATAATAATAATAATAATAATAATCATCTGTTTCTACTTAGTGTTGCAATTACATCATGGGTCAACACACATCGTGTGAATTGCCGCGTCACTCGGGCAGATTCTGGCTTCTATTTTCGGCGAATGTGCGAATCAAGCTTTAAACCACGCGGCCACCGATGTGGCTAGTAATGAAATTAAGCCGTAATTTGATGTCTCGGTCTTTCAGGCGTGTGCACTTGCCTTTTTTGCCAAGTTCGGTGATAACGAGTGACGTGTGTGACTCGTGGCGGCCTAGTTCTCCGACACACACACGCGCACTCATGGGACAATCGATGTAATTAATCCTCTACCCTCAGATACTATTAAACACCTTGCGATTATTTGTGGATCATTATCCCGCAACAGGTGGAGTGGGTGGAGGTGGAGGACAAGTCTCAAGGCCAGTAACTACGCGATGACCTTTCGCGTGAATACTCGTGATCGTGTGGTTTAGGGCGAGGATGAAATGAAACTTGAGTGAAGGTGCATATTTTTACAGTTTATTTTAACAAAATTAAACGAAGTATTTATGGAAAATACCGCAAGGGAGGCCAAGAAAGAGATGGGGGAAAGCTGTTAACAGAAAGTGTGCAAATGAGAGGATGAGAATGGAAGCAATTAAAGGTGGAAAAATGGTGGAAGGATAGAGAGGAAGATGGAGGTATTTTATTAAACTGACCCGTCCACAGACTGGAAACAGTTGTTGATGATGATGATTTTAACCAAAAACATTTTGATCAGAATAAATAAAATTGTTCCTAAACAGATAAGTTCAGCTTAATTTTCTACACATAGCTATTTTTAAAATCTTAAATATGTTTCATAGGCATCGTGATATTTGATCAAGATTATTTTATTTCCCCCTTTCATTTAAAAAGTCTTTGTTTAAAATATGTACATGACAAATATTCAAGAAATGTATAGATTATTATGTGTATAAAAAGCTAAACGAATCCTCTTAAACCAAATATTATTGGTTTTGGTGAAAATAAAGATAAATCTACGTTCCCATAAAATAAAACTTAAACTGTAAAACTCAAAATCTAAGCTGTTTTATTTAAACTGTAAAACTTGAAATGTAAGTTGTTTTATTTAAACTGTAAAACTTGAAATCTAAGTTGTTTTATTTAAACTGTAAAACTTGAACTGTAAGTTGTTTTATTTAAACTGTAAAACTTGAAATCTAAGTTGTTTTATTTAAACTGTAAAACTTGAACTGTAAGTTGTTTTATTCAAACTGTAAAACTTGAAATGTAGGTTGTTTTATTTAAACTGTAAAACTTGAAATGTAAGTTGTTTTATCCAAACTGTAAAACTTGAAATGAAAGTTGGTAGAGAGTGAAAACATATACAATTTAATGTACGTAACCACCAAATTTCACAAAATGGAGAGGATCATTAATTACGGGTATAAGCCGTATCAAGTAAAAATTTGTTGATTTTTGAAAAAAATGACACCTGTACACGAGAATCAAAACCGGTACCCTTTAGTTAGCGCGCCAATGCTAGCAACAGGAAGAATCGTTAACATTTACCTCATGGCGGAAGTGTGGAGGACACTAAAGAAGGCCAGTCTTTTTTGGAGTTTTTAGTGAAAAAACATTTTTGTTTTGACCAAAAATAAATAAAATATTGCTCCAGTAGAAATATTGAGTTAAATTTTCTTCTTATGGTGTTATCATCAATTCCTTGAACATATGTCATGAGCATATTTTATGAAAAACATTTTTAAATTAAAAGAAAAAGTTGTCATTAAATTCCAGAACACCCCATGACAGATATTTAACAACTGTTGATATCACCATGCGAAGAAAATTAAACTCTACCTTTGTACTGGAGCAATACTTTATTTATTTTAGACAAAACAAATGTTTTTCGCTAAATTATTATTATTATTTATTATTATTATTATTATTATTATTATTATTATTATTATTATTATTATTATTATTATTATTAGCACTGCGTATTACTACCCATTCGGGTTATACACACTTACGCTAATGTGTAATAGTAGGGTGATTGTGAGATGAAATGGAGAACCTACAGTTTAACGTGGGATCCAAACCACGTTGGAGGCCTGGCATTCCACATCATTCACAAGTTGTGATTAATACAAGTCTTGTCAGAGGTGAAGGAAGGGTTTGGAAATCAGATAAATCTGTGCTGGGACCGAGGATTTTCACTAAAAACTGCAATAAACACGGGTTTTTTACTCGCATTCCTTACACTCCTACCTAAAGAGGACATATAAATAATAATTATAGAATGGCCCGCTAGTGGCTTTGTCGGTCAGTAATGGCAGGGGAATTACATGTGTTACATTATTATCTAGTCCCCGCGACCGATATGACTCCACAAGTGTCCACCGACCGTGACTCGCGGTGTCACGGCTAGATGATTCAGGCCACTAGGACCTACTTCTCGCCGCGTACACTTAGGTTAAGCGCGCTGCTTTTGTACGTGCGATGCTGAGTTAATAGCCTTTTAATGCTGGATCGAAAAAAACAAAACTATTATATGGTCAAACTTTCTTTTATTTATCTATCATGCAAATTATTATTATTATTATTATTACTGTGTCTTACTACCCATTCGGATTATACGCACCTACGCTAGTAGGATGATTGTGAGATGAAATGGAGGACCTACAGCTTAACGTGGGATCCGAACCACGGTGGTAGGCCTGGCATTCCACACATTAACAAGATGTGATTTAATACACGTCTTGTCAGAGGTGAAGGAAGGGTTTCGGAAATCATATAAATCTGTGCCGGGGACCCGAGGATTGAACCCCGGACCCACCAGCACACAAGTCTTTGACACCTTACCACTTAGATCGCCAGGTCACCTTATCATGTAAATAATATATCTTGAAAAATTTTCGATCCCCGAGATTATTATGACGTTTACTACGCCCCTGAACTAAAAAAAATATATGTTTATACAATTCTGTCTGTCCGTATGTCTCTATTTTATTCGTACCTAAAGATGATAAACATCGTATATTATTTTCTCGGTAACTTGTGTGCACAAGGAGCTTTTGAGTCACCTTTTCTTGGTCAAACTATATCCGCCACAGTTGGTATAGACATGACAATGAATAAAACTTCCCTACCCTCTTTAATCCAGTGGCGTGTTGCGGAGTGTGTACCAGGGTAAGCAGAGCTTGTTAAAACTGTATCCATGTTATGTTCTCATCCCCTCGGTCCCCCATTTGACCAATTTTTGTACATAGACTCTGCTCCAAACAATTCACATATGAATGAATGTTCGTTTGCACCTGGACAATGATTGTTCTTCTGAGTGATGATAACGCGTCACAATTACAGCGTAAATAAATTCTGCTTACCCTGGCAACAAGACACGCCATTGCTCTAAGCCCTTATCATAGAACCGGATCATACCTGCATGTCCCTCTTGACTATGAAGCCCTTCCTTTCTTGGTCGCTTAGCAAAAACAGCTGCTGCGCTCTCTCGGACAGACTGTCATCCATTGCTATGGCGGTGTGAGCCTTAAGCTACCCAGCTACCTGAAATACAAACAATTTTTTATTTTAATTAAATTTAATATACGAAATATGGCTTCGTGTTCCTACTTTGAGAGCAATTTTGCATCCACTTCTGGAGAGGACAGCGGACGGGCCTCCAAGATCATCGGAAGAAGGGACGGTTGCAAATGCAGCCAACGTGCTCCAGGAAGGACTAAGGTATTAAGGAATATCATAAGAAAAGGTATAACAAGTTTTGTGCAACACTATAGTAATGTAGGTTAGATCTAGGATAAACCAGTTACTAGGATAGATTAGGAAATAATTAAATCTTATTAGATTAGATTAGACTAGTATGGATTAAGTTTAGGATTTTCCACCATTGGTTTCACTAGCAGGTAGCCGGAGTTCCATTTCCTCTGGGGCGCCTCCCCAGGTGGCGGATAGGGTAACGCTCGCCACAGCCGGAGATTGCCCGGTGCTCACTGGTAACGGCGAGCTCTGGGAGTGCCAGGTGGTGGATAGGGGAACACTCGCCACAGCCGGAGAGTGCCCGGTGGTCACTGGTAACGGCGAGCTCTGGGAGTGCCAGGTGGCGGGTAGGGGAACACTCGCCACAGCCGGAGAGTGCCCGGTGGTCACTGGTAACGGCGAGCTCTGGGAGAGCCAGGTGGCGGATAGGGGAATGCTCGTCAAAGCCAGAGAGTGCCCGGTGCTCACTGGTAACGGCGTGCTCAGGGAGTGCCAGGTGGCGGATAGGGGAACACTCGCCACAGCCGGAGAGTGCCCGGTGCTCACTGGTAACGGCGAGCTCTGGGAGTGCCAGGTGGCGGATAGGGGAATGCTCGTCAAAGCCGGAGAGTGCCCGGTGCTCACTGGTAACGGCGAGCTCTGGGAGAGCCAGGTGGCGGATAGGGGAACTCTCGCCAAAGCCAGAGAGTGCCCGGTGCTCACTTGTAACGGCGAGCTCTGGAAGTTCCAGGTGTAGAGGGTACCGGGGAAACTAAAAATACCCGGGGCAGACCAACTGGAGTGATACAAAAAATAATTAGTGGAAACAAATTAGAACTTAGATTTAAATAGTATTAGGAGTCAATAATACCAGATTAAATAAAAAGGATACAAGAAAATTGAGCAATTTAACATTTGTAGAAAAATAGGACTCGGGTTAAAATTGTTAGAAACTTGAGTCAAATAGTCAAGGTAAATTTTTTTTTTTAATCCACTTCTGGCTTGAGTAGCGTATCGCTGTTTCCCCAAAGCCCCATGCCCCAGAGCCCCATGTTTCAAGGTTCCTGCACGGTCATCACAGTTACCGGAGCGGTCACGACTCAGGATGCCCAGGATGATGTTATATATGGCGGTGAGGATTAGGAGGCCGAGAGGAAGACTGAGGGACAGCTGGCTGAAGGGAGTGAGGAGGAGTGTGGAGTAGAGAAGAGAGGTGGTGGGAGGAAAGGAGGCGGTGGAGAGACCTAAGTTCCAAACAGATCCAGCCATTGGCTGGAAGCTGTTCATGATGATGATGATGATGATGAGAAATATGAACATCAGAATCGGTGCGTATATAGCCGTGTGCTGGGATCAATTAAATCAATTTTTTTTTTAAATGACACCTTGACACGAGAATCGAACTCGGTACCTTTGGCTTAGCAAACCAATTCTCTACCACTAAAGGCCATTTCACACAAGCATCTGCAGTGTCCACAGTAACCATGGACAGAATAAATGTATATGGACGTGCCAATTCACACTGCAACCAAACGTCCGCGGACATTTTTGATGCCTACAAACGATGCTATACTGTAGTGTAGTGTAGTCGACAACGTGTTCTTCAAAACACCACTGCGCATGCTCAGTCCAAAAAGTCCGCGCGGACGCCCTTACCGATCGCTCGGGTCCATTTATGGAAACGCGCCGCTTGTCTGCTCTCCGTTGTCTAGACACCAGGGCTGCCAACCCCTGGCTAGTAAATAATATTTGTCCAGTTGCCTGGAGGTTTACAAATAGGAATATTTTGTCATTTGAATAAGTGATATTTTTATCATTTTTATAAAAAAATAATGATTTGTATACTGAACGTTTTAAAAATGAAATCAAGAAAAATAAAGTAATTTGAAATTAACTATAGGAAGTTTATGGGATGAACATCCAATTTTATTTCCCTAAAGCAGTGCTGCCATTGCCTTTGAGTTGGGGAGTGTAAGATATATCCGCGCGTCATCTATTTGGCGTATTGTCACCTTACATTGAAAAAAGGGAAAGAAAATTGGATGCTCATCCCATCAACTTTGCAAGATTTGAAGATGAAGCATTTCGTAACCTCTAAAAAAAATTAAAAGATGACAGAAACAAGTTTTTAAAAACTATTTTTGATTGGTAAAACACATAACACACTTCTTTCTATCCAGTGACTTTTCTTTATAGTTCTGGTTTTGTACTTCTTCGATAGTTAATTTCAAATTACTTTATTCTTATTGATTTCATCTTTAAAACGTTCAGTATACAAATCGTTTTTTGCCCTAGCCGGTCCTCAAACCGGGATATGGCAGGTCCGAGTCCCCCCCCTTTTTTATCGTCAGTTCCCTCCCTCAGGATGTCCCTCCTTCAGTTTTTATGTGTTTCCCGGTCCTTGCTTTATTTACGGTTTAAAGTCTGCCCGCGAGTCGCGAGCAGCGCCAGTTCCTCAGCAGGTTTTATAATTTATTTTTATTCCCTCCCATAGTTTCTTTACACCGGACGGGCAGAAATAGCCCGCCGGGGATAGTTCCTTTTGTTTTTAGTTTAGTTATTGCTTTTCACGCCAGGGCTACATATGCAATTGTCATAGTAGCCCTGGCGGAGTATTATGAAGTGTTCATGACCGACCCCGGCGACTCGATCGACCGGGGCCTCCCATCTTTCTTGTTTCCTTTTTTCTTTTCCATATCTGCTCCCCTTCACCATTGTTTCCGTCCTCGGGTCGTTCTCCTTCTTATTTGTACAGTGTGTATCACAAAGGTCTCCATTGACCCTTTATGTGCGGTGAGGTGGGTTTTTATAATATTTTCCCACCCCTCCCCCAAAGATTACATAATCAGCCCGCCAGGGCGCCAAAGAAAATCACCTTGTTTAATTGTTCAATGTATTGTTGGTATCCGAGAGCCCTACGGGGCTGATGTTTACTGTATTTTGTTCATAATGTTTCCTGTCTCTACATGTTAATTTTTGATGTTTAATAAAACTTACTCTTACAAAACAAAAAACAAACAAATCATTTTTTTTTAAATAAAAATGATAAAAATATCACTTATTCAAATGACAAAATAATCCTATTTGTAAACCTCCAGGCAACTGGACAAATATTATTTACTAGCCAGGGGTTGGCAGCCCTGGTGTCTAGACAACGGAGAGCAGACAAGCGGCGCGTTTCCATAAATGGACCCATAAGATGCCATGTACTTAGATTATTTCGGGCGGCTTTTGCCGCTGGCGTTTTGTAAGACACGACGGCATGTTTTACAAAACGCGATGGCAAGTTTTTCGGACGGCAGAGCATAAAAGGACTCATTTGTTCCCAGTGACTTATAAAACGCGACGGCTTTTGCCGCCATGTGTCGCGTGGCACAAAACGCCTGCATAAAAGGGCTCTTAGGTCGTTCCACGACACCGTGGACGCCGGTGTGAAATGGCCTTTTTTTAAGAGAGCCAGTAATCGTCCCACTCTCCAGTTCATTGTTCGCTCATAGTTTAAGACAGAGTCTGTGATGGACGTGTGTATTCAACGGCTACTTTTAGCTATAATTGATATCACAGGGTCGAAGTTTTTTCTGTCATTTTTACAACTTGTACAACTACTTTAGAAAACGATGAGAGTGAGACCAAATGAAACCACTTCACTTTAATCTAAGAAATTTTTTTTTAGCACCACGTCTTACTACCCGTTCGGTCTATACGCTTACATACTAATTACGTCGATGGTTTCAGGGACGATGAAGTTTAAATTTAAAGGAAGTGTACCAAAATTTGCGGGTAGGGAAAGTGGATAATCGTTTTGGTAAAAACCATCTTCATTACAGCTGACTTAGATTCTAACCTCGATCTCCCCATCATTGGCAGTCTAGTCTACTAAGAGAGTAGCGCATTAGACCACGCGGCCACCGAAGCAAATATGAGGATAGCTCAGACGGGTAGTAAAGCTTGGCTCATAAAATATTACGTAATCACAGTGTAATAATATATCTAGCACCACGTCTTACTACTCGTTCGGTTTATACGCTTAAGTACTAATTACGCTAATGGTATTAGAAATTGGGAAGGTTGAATTTAGAGGAAGTGAGCCCGCATTTGCGTGGAGGGAGAGTGGAAAACCATTTAGGAAAACCACCCCCAGTTCACCTGACCGATATTCGAACCTCGATCTCCCCGTCCTCAGCAGTTGGGCTCAACACGACTAGCGCGTTAGCCAACTACGCCATCGAGGCGGGTCACAGTGTAATGTTGATTGGAAGAAACATGTAGAGTTTAGAAAATACTTTTTTTTTTATCAGTGAACAATAATACAGAATCATACTTTATTATTAGTGTTATTTTATAGGTATGTATTGAGAACGTAAAATATCTTGGAGGCGTGTTTGAGGGGAAAGGTGGAAGTAGAGAGGATCTAATGAGAAGAGGACAGCAGGGAGAGTTGTTGTATAGGTGTGTAAGAGACCTGCTATGGAGAAGAGAAGTGCCCTTGAAGTGTAAGGAAGTGTTGTACAGGGTGTACTTTGTATCCATTGTAACATATGCAGCAGAAACATGGACATTGAATTATAAGAGAGACTAGGAAAGTAAAGGCCATGGGAATTAAGTTATCCGAGAAAGAGTGGGTGTACAGGGAGTACATGAGATAGAAGAGGAAGCAAGATTGAGATGGTATGGACATGTAATGAGGATGGAGAAAGAGAGGATGCCAAAGGAAATGGTGGAAATGAAGTATGTAGGAAAAAGAATGCAAGGGACGCCAAGAAAGAGATGGGAAGAGCAGAAAACAGAAAGTGTGTGAGTGAGAGGAAAAGAATTGAAGCAATTAAAGTAGGAATAATGATGGGAGGGCAGAGGAAGATGAAGGCATTTTACTAAACTGACCCAGCCACAGGCTGGAAATGGTTGTTGATGATGATAGTGATGATAATTCAATATACCAAGAGTGATAGCTACATTAATAGATGTGTGAAAATGTAAAAGTAGATCTAGTATATATATATATATATATACATATATAAGAAATGTATATATATATACATATATAAGAAATGTATATATATATACATATATAAGAAATGTATATATATATATATATATCATTACAACCGCATTCATCTTACTCTTGTGTTTTCTCCTGACCAACCCACTCTTTACATCCATAAAACAATGTCAGCCTTAACAAAACTTTTATATACTGCCATCTTTTGACTCTTTTTATACTTATATAGGGTACAGTATATAAATTGTATTCTTGGTTGTTAGAATCTTTCAAATTTTACTGCAAAAAAAAAGTTTATTAATTTCCCAAAAATGAATTATGAAATATTCATGCAAACACACTTTCACAATACCACTTATAATCTTAAATATGATATAACTGTACATATTTGTATCCAAACTATTAGCTAATTCACATCTACCACCAAGTGTTTCCCTTTCTTCCATGATATTGTGAGGGTGACATTTTCAGAGAGCGCAGGCCGCCAGTTGGGCATCACTTACTTAGACCATTCTGTCAACCTCTTTAACATCTTCAGTCACACGAATGGCAATAGAGCTAATTAAAACAGTATCTGCAATTGTAATAATAATAATAATAATGCGCGTCTGGGCTGCATCATTCTTAGCCCAGTTTGTGGAAAGATCAGCCAGTACTAATGTACCGTTGTCCAGGGGACGCCCGAATGTACTAATCGTACATCCTTTCCGTGGAGGATCTTTACATGTCACTATGAGATTATGGTGATGGTGATAGTGAGTATGATGGTGATAGTGGAAACACTAATACCTAGCTTAAGCCTAACTACCAAACCCTGGTGATCGTTTGGGTTACTACCCTTTTGGGAAAAATACCAAAATTACCAGCCGGGAATCAAGCCTAGGACCCATAGGTTCGTAGTCAGTTGCACTTCCTCAAAGCTCAACCTTCTTGGGATAAAGAAAGAAGCATTTTAGGGGTAATCTACCCTCATTTGCGTGGGAAAATAGTGGGAGACCATTTAGGAAAAACCACCCTCAATAGACCCAACCGGGAATTTGAGCCCCAACCTCCCAGTTATCAGTGGGCCAGTCTTACACGAAAGTGACGCCTTAGACCGTTCACCCACTCTAATGGATAGTATTAATATTATCTCTGAAAAGTGCCTATGAAAATTATTTTAGTGACATTTTAAAACAGTAAAAAAAAAAATGTTCCTTCCCTTTTCTAAATTTGAGTGTAGTCCATCGTCGACCTACCCGTATGTGTGAGGTCCGTCTCCCTCGCCTGCTATCTATCGATAAGCCGGTAATTACTAACGTAACACTCCGCGGCACTACGGCACAGTGTGTCTCTCGGGAGCGCGCACACTCCACTCAACCTCTCTCGCACTATTTACTCGGTGACTGGTTGTTCTACCGTTGGCTCGAGCCGGTGGTTTGTGTGGCACGTAACATTGATAAACAAATTATCATTATCAGTCAAGTCCTTCGGGCTCAGCTGCCTCCTTAAACGCGCGGTGGTCCGGTGACGTTTTACACACCAGGGGGGG
>CABFWB010005223.1:0-28143 GCA_902151455.1 Timema bartmani | reverse complement strand
AGGACCTTTGGCGCACTCCTCCCGAAAAGTGTCCTGTTGATACCAATCTATACAGGACCTTTGGCACACTCTTCCCGAAAAGTGTCCCGTTGATACCAATCTATACAGGACCTTTGGCGCACTCTTCCCGAAAAGTGTCCCGTTGATACCAATCTATACAGGACCTTTGGCGCACTCCTCCCGAAAAGTGTCCCGTTGATACCGATCTATACAAGACCTTTGGCGCACTCCTCCCGAAAAGCAACCTGTTTAGATCAATCAATCCTCCTGACCGGGATTCAAACCATTCTTCGAGGCTGGTTATTCAGAGACTGTGGCTAGAGTCTTCTCAAAGTTCCACTGTCAAGGATAACCACACTTGTGAATAACACCTCTCCTAAACTTATAAATAGCGTTAATTGTTGTTTTTTCGAACCTAGACATTTATCATCCTCTTAAATCACTTGTATTGTACGATTTGCATAGGAAGAACCTTTGTAGACAGTTGTATAAGTTACTTGAACAATTTTTATATGTTAATACGTCAATTCGTGTGATCTTCAGCTATCACTTCTGATATACAGTACCATTATTCATTATCTATAAAATAATACTGGTAATAAAATGTTTTTAGTACCTCGTCTTACTACCCGTTGTGTGCTAATTACGCTAATGATTTTAGGGATTAGAAAGGTTATGTTTAGAGGAATTGTACCCACATTTAAGTGGAAGGAGACTGGAAAATTATTTTGAAAATCCACCCTCAGTACACTCAACCAAGATTCGAACCTCGATCTCCCCATCATTGGAAGTCTAGTCTACTGCGAAAGTAGCACTTTAGACTTTGTGGCCACTCAATCGGATAGTAATAAAGTTAAATATTACCAATGTTCAAGAATTGTTTGAATAAATATGTCAAAAAATTTAACTAAATATTTCCAATGAATCAATGTTTTATTTACCATGGCCATAAATAAAATGTTATAAAAATTTTAAAAAAAGTACGGAGCTTGGCTCCTGTTTCCTTTTACGCCACCTTAGGGCTGATTCACAATAACGCTAAACTAACCTAAGCTATGTTATGCTTTTTGATTTCACACTATTGCTAAGCTAAGCTATGGCTCCTCTTTTCCCTCCAGAATTCAGTGTTGGTTTTTTCTGGTTTGCTCCAGTGAAGTTTAGTTATGGCGTTCTCCAAAATGTCTTGTTTGAGTTCAGATGATAGTACTGAATAAGAAGAGATGCTGCTGAGAGCAGCTGTTTTAAAAGAGGAAGAAATGTAGGATGAGGAGGTTTGACTTTTTCAATAACGGCTCCATTTTAATATAAAAACTAAATAGGATATAACTTAAATACATGTGACATCAACTGAAAACAAAACTTCAAACACTTCTTTGTCTATTTTTAACAATCCAGCATTGCGTTTGCCCAAACTGCGCTATGCGCATGCGCAACTTAAGATGCCTCGAGATGGAAGATGGAAAAATTACCCATCCAGCAATCGGAAAAAACAGTAGTGAGGCATAGCTTAGCTTAGCATTCTGTGTGAACCTGCCTTAAAGGCGGCCGCCTCGGTCAGTGAGAAAGTAGCAATTTCTGTCTGACCACATTGCTAAAAATACAACGCTCTTTGTCTTTTTCTGGGACTACTTATTTATTCTTATAAGCTTATACTACCCTTCACTCTTCACCTACAACCACCATTTTCCATGTGAATACAAAAAAGGGAAAAGTAAACTAAGAAGCTTTTTATTTCACAGTAGAGAGTAAAGATCGCTTCTAGTTCTCATATCTTAGAAAAATTATGTTGAAAAGCCTATAAAAAATTACTTTAATTGGTTTTAGGGGATCTAGAGCACTTTTTAATCAAGCCTAGACTCATAACTCCTCAAATAGGCTTGAAAAGTCGTTGAAAATAAGCTAATGTCCCTTTTGTACACATCTTTACTCTCTCGTTACCCCTCGGGTAGAGAAAATATTGTGATCGTAAAAAAAATCTTATTCGAGATTTTGATGGATATTGGGCTAAAACTTGTTATTTAGAGTTTTAATAAGGTCCCTACAAGGAGTTTTTGGAATCAGATATCTAGAACCTTAAATTAAGGGTAGTTTATTTAAAGGGAAAATAGAAAGAAGCGATTTACTCAAAATCTACTTTAACGATTTTGATTGAAATTCGTATCCAAACACTGTTTGATACTACAAACAAAATGATTTATCTCATTTTTTGCGGGAAAGTGACTTAAAGGGTTCTTAGCATCAGCTGATATCTCCAATTTTGATCATATTTTCGCAACTCTTTTGAGATACAAAATCACTTACCGTTGCAAAGTTGTAGTAGGCCCTACTAATAAAAATAAAACATTTATCTGAAATATAATTTTATAAAACCAATAGTTTCTAATCTATCAACCAATATATTTTATAAATTTAGGTATGAAAAATTGATTATGCTCTCTGGTGAATGGAGATGGTACTTTTTCCCTAAGATGTTTATGTAACCATGTATATTATTTTCGTTTATGCTTTTTGGTATAAAATATCTACTTGCGATGAACTATCCTTGCTAGTAAAAATAACGTATTTGCTCATAAGTTTTTAATATTATAATTTATAATGTTTATGCTCCAATCATATCAGTAGAGGACGGAACTATACCCACTCCAATTTCCTTAAGAATTAATACATCTGACTGCTAGAAAAAGTTTTTTTAGCACCGAGTATTATTACCTGTTCAGAATGTCCACTAATCACGCTAATGAATTAGGGATGAGTAGGTTGAATTTTGAGGACGTGCACCCGCATTTGCGTGGAAGGGAGAGTGGAAAACCATTTGTGAAAAAACCCACCCTTAGTACACTTGACTGCGATTTGAGCACCGATCTTCCCGTTATTAGCAGTCTATAGTCTAACATGAAAGTGACGCCTTAGACCATTCGGCCACCGAAGCAGTTTGGAAAAAAAAATTACTAGATCTACTTTCACGCATGAGGTATATTAAAATGTTTATCATTGTTGACCCTCAAAATGTAATTTATATTTTCTAAAAGGTGTTCCAAATGTCCACTCGTAAGTGAATCAAGGTATATGTCGCATGGTAGCACACACGGAAAGGAAAGTCTAACAATAGACTTCACGAAGCAACCTTTGGAAAGTGAAAGCCTTATTCCAGAGAAGAGGTTTTCTAAAGACACGTTACAACTATCCATATCGTGTAGTTTTATCAAAGAGATGAAACAATGGCGGCCAAACGCTCGTTTCAATTACAACCATAATGAACGGAATAGTGTCTACTCACCATGAAATAGAAAGGAACCGTTTTTATATACTCGTAAAATAAAAAATAAAATGGATCACTTGCCTTTAGGGGTACGCTTACTAAACCACTGAATCGCTTTTCAGCATTATTTAAGAAGTATTTTAGATCAATAAGTTTTACATCATAATGTTTGTAATTCATATCAGAAATGCATTGTATTATATAGGTATTATATAATATTATACATGCTATAATATACTATACATTTTTTATATATTCATTTTTAGGGGTGCTCGAAGTCCACTCTTTCAATTCGAAGCGAAATCGAATCGAATATATGAATTATTCTCGAAGCCGAATCAAAATTCGAATATTTTTTAAAATTATGTTATGCTTGAAAAAATGTTATATTGTGGTTATTTAAATTATTTAATGCACTAAAATTACTTGGAAAATGTTTTATTACACAATTTTTTTGTAATATTTAGTGTTACTCTGAAAAATCAAGTTATTATCACAACATACAATTCAATTTCTTCACATTTTTTCCTTATAAATTTTAATTTGTAATGTAAAAAAAAAAAAGCTCAGAATCGATATAATCAAACAAAAATTGAGTATTTTAGCTGTCAATATTTT
The DNA here is from genome assembly GCA_902151455.1 of Timema bartmani. Classification (NCBI taxonomy): domain Eukaryota; kingdom Metazoa; phylum Arthropoda; class Insecta; order Phasmatodea; family Timematidae; genus Timema; species Timema bartmani. The sequence continues at coordinate 24,266 of CABFWB010005223.1, read as the reverse complement.
TATTGGTGAAGCTTCGAAGCCAGAATTTGTTTCGAAGCCAAGTCGAAGCTTCGTACACCCTTATTCATTTTATCATAATCATCAACTGTTTCCATCCTGTGGCCGGGTCAATTTTGTAAAGTGACTCCATCTTCCTCTATCATTCCACCATTCTTCCTCCTTTAATTGCTTCCATTCTTCTCCTTTCATTTGCACACTTTATGTTAACTGCTCCCCGAAAGAAAGTTCTTAATTCCTTTGTTCTTCCCACCAGAATCTTATTAAATTATTTTGCAAGCAGCTCCATTCTAAGCAACACAAAGTTGCGTGTGAGGTTACCGCTATATACAAACCATTTCAAATGTTCTTACTTTTCGCAAACCGCCATTCTACCTGGGAATGTTTTTACCAACACCGGAAACCGAACCCACAAACATAATAACTCTCTCCGAGAAAATAGGTATGTTACGTAATGCGTAGCGTAGGCAAGATGGGCGGACGGGAATAATGTATGCGTTTTAAATCACAATCAATTTAAATAGAATGAGTCAATCTCCTTTAATAGATTAAAATTATCATCTTAAATAAAGAACGAATGCTTCATGGCCGCGTGTATTATATTTCTGTTCACGTGTACCGTGACTAACTACCAAACCGGGCTATCTTCATAATTACTCTAATGGGGTAGGGTTGATTAAGGTATAATTTGAGAGGAAACGTAACCACATTTGCTTGAAGGGGAAAGTGGAAAATCAATAAGGAAAAAACTCTCTCAGTAAACCTGGCCAAAACTCTTCAACGAAAAATCATATTATACGAACCAGACGTCTTAGCTCACGTATCCACCGATGCATGTAAGGCTTTTTATAGGTTTTGTGCAAACTATAGGTATTTTTTTATCATGAACTTTCATATATATCTTTAAATGAGATGATAACATTATAAACATATTAAAATAACTTATCAATTGTTTACATTTCTTATAATCCGCATGGGTGACTACGAGATTTAAGATGTCAGGCTCATATTAGGCCTATACTTCATTTCAGGTTATTGGAAGGTCAAATTTTAGCTCTCGTCCAAGTGATTTTTCCCATGTGATTTAACATTCTCATTTTCGGATTACTTTTTCACGCTAATATCTTTGCACTTCCTCTAGAGCCATCCTCCTCACATATATTTTTTAGATCCAAACAAATATTTACTCAACGAATTACTACTCATCAGATGTATCCATGTATCAATGAGATTTTACATCGATGTTATATAGATTAGTAGACCTAAGAGATAATTTAATCTAATATAGGTGGAGAAAGGTAAATAATTTACTAAAAATCCCTTAAACAACCGATCGGATTTCTAATCCGGTCACCAGCAAACAAAATGAAACCGACACCTTTGTTCTCTTGTCCAAAGGTACGGATAACATTTAGAATAATCTGTAAAATTAACTCGTGTGTTAAAACAAAAACACAGAAAATATACTGCTTTTACAAGATAAAATACTGTCCACTAATTAGACAACCTCAACCTCGTTGGTTTTGGGGTGAAATGCTTGCCTCATGAACAGATGTTCGTGGGTTCAAACCCAACCAAAGTTAACGAATTTATCTTGAGCGATAAAAGTAGGTAGCACAACTTACTTCGGAGGTGAAGTAAAGCCGTCGGCCCCGTGTCGATTGTGACATGTAAAATAACCCTGGAACTTATGTGAAAATATCTTTCCCGGCAAAATTAGTAAACCCTTTCACGCTCGCTCACAGAAATTCAGTGTGGAAGTCAATGGGGAGGCACCAAACTTTCCGAACTCCCCTGGTACGTACATGGTAATTTTACCAGATGGTGCAGGCACTACTATCCAACCGAAGGGTTGAGTGTATACCCAGCTCTGGATTGATAGAAAGAATATAAAACCAACCTTCGGTTTATTGACTTAAGAAGAATTAGATAATGTAAAGATAAATATTTTCAGTAGTTTCAATCAATATGTTTATATTTAAATACTTCCTATTATTTACCAATAATTTTGGGGAAATATTAACACTTTATACTTGCCATAACCCTTTTTTTAAATGAAATTTTAAATTAAAAAATACACATATTTTAAACAGTTTATTTCTTTTCAAGTCTTCAAATCATAAACTGTGATTGCATCTGTCTGGTTAATTCCGTTTAATACATAAACGAATACTTCTCTATTTTATGACGAAGAAAAGTAACAGCAAAAAAACATTATGACCTTGGAGTATTCATGCGCAATCTGAAGATAGTAAATAAGTTGCTACAACCCGGTATTTTAAAATTTAACAAAAACGTGAGCAGATATTGATGGACAGTTTGTTTTTAATAGGTTTTACTCCCAAGGGGAGAAATATAATGTTTGACTTTAGGGTTATAACTAATGTGGGATTTACAAATTTAATGTTTATTTAATTGAATTTTGAAAAAGAGTATTAGGACTGACTACCATTACTGAACCCCTGTCAGAATATGGTAATATAATTGGATGAGGATTGCTAGAGGTTCCATTTAGACAGGAAGGAACTATTTCCGCACTTATAACTAGTAGTTCTGTGAACAATAGATCTAGTTCTCTCCATTCAGTCAGACTGTCAATAGTAATAAAGTAATAATTAATACTGACAGTCTGATTGATCGTGTAAGGGCAGTACTGATGGACTGATGGACGGAATTACGTAAATAATGATGTGATCAGAATTTTCTGATCACTCTTGCAAGTGGTGGGAGAGACTGACATTATTGCTGACCATGTGAGCGCGCTGGTCAGTATTTCCTTCAGTCTCAGTATCAAACATAGACTGCACACGCCTTTTTTTTATTATCATCCATGTTGTTGCACTTTGCATGTAGGAGACGAGACTGATAAAAAAATAATGATACGAAGACTGACCGTGTACGGTCTCGTTGTAAATGCTGATGCATATTGTCAGTCAGACTCTTCAGTCCTAAGGGTAGGCGCACAGTGAACGCTAGTTACCTGCTTGCTGGTTGCAAGCGCCGACAAACGGAAACCTGCAAGCAGGAATATGTTGTTGTATTTAGTTACACGTCACTTAGTAAACGATTGAGCTTGTGTCTGCGCGCAGGTTGTCTGAGCTCATCCTCTAGCAGGAATGTTTTGGGTATTCCTGCTCACAGGCATTGCTGGCTGGCTTTTTGACGTGTGACGTGTTTTGTGTTGAACGTAGATAATTTTAACTTTATCAAGTTCTTTGTATATAATATGGTATTTCATAAACTAAATTTTAAGTGCTTGAATTTAATATGGCGGAAAGTGAAGTAATTGGCATTGACTTATTAATTTCGTTATTCTTAAGTATTTAGAAGAAAAAAAAACTATCACTGTTTTCTTTAAGTTTTGTAAAAAAGATGATGGTACGTCCCACACATTTTTCCTACCTCTATTTATGTCGTGAATATACACTTTTTTTAATAGACAAAACTTTGGGAACAACGCTATACATAAAAAAATAATTAATCCTCACTGGAGTTCATCTTTGTATGAAACCTACACTTCAACTCGCTAGCTTCCAGATTATACTGTGAGAGCGTTACTAGAGTTAACCAGCGCCCGCAACCAGCTCCGTCAGCGCTGGTTACCAGCAAGCAGGTAACCAGCGTTCACTGTGCGCCTACCCTAAGATTAGCAGTCCGACTGATCATGTAGGGGCCCTATAAGAGCTGCAATGATAAATCATACCTATATACTTGCTATAAACAACGCTTGATAAAATTATATATTCTCAACTACGCCTTAATATATTGAATTTTTTTTTTACGTAGCATGTTAAGACCTCCCCTCCCCCTCCTATACACTGCCATGTTTAGCTTGCGCCAGACCAACAACTGTCGTGCCTAATGCAAGTAGAGGTTTGTACACAATTTTAAATATCGTGCAAATAGATACTTGCGGTACATGTATATACACAACCGTTCTAAACAATGCAAACCTCTTCGGTGGCCGCATAGTCTAACGCGCTACTCTCGTGTTATACTAGACTGCAGCATACGGGAATATCGAGTTACGATCCCGGTTGGGTGCATTGAAGGTAGTTTTCCCCTAAATTGTTTTCCATCCTCCCTCCACGCAAATACGGGTGCACTTTCTCTAGATTAAATTTTCATAATCCCTAACAAATTAGTGTGATTAGTAGATAGGTGTATAACCCGAACAGGTAGTAAGAGCCGGTGTTTTTTTCTTTTAAACAATGCATTGTACCTGTTCTTTGCAAACTGTGACTGGCGCACCAATCGAGATTTACACATGCAAGTACAACTAGCGCGCATATACAGCTAGCGCGACAATTAACTAGTGGCGTCAAATTATTCGAGCTCTAGAATATTCGTGCAGGTGGAACATGCGTCATGCAAACCCTTTATAATTAATGTTGGCACGCCAGTAATGAATGGTGTCAGTAAAAACCTTACAGTGCGAAACCAACTTTACAATGATACTATGTACCATATTATAACTATGTATTACGATAGAATTCACCTCTCCTTATAATCCTACCTGGATCCACCACTGTGTCGAACAGATACATGAACAAACAGCTTTTTCAACCTGTGAGTTGAATCGTTTTCCCACTCATGTTGATGATCAATTCTAAATTTTATTTGAAATCTATATTTCATAGGCATATTCCAATTTATGACACGTCTGTTTAGATACTTTTAGTATACAAGTGTTCGGAAACCCATAGCCCAAACACCACACACAGTTTGTTTGAACCAAAAGTAATACAAAATACCTACATCCGGAAAACTATGCTAATACCATTAAATTGTGTTCTAAGTGTCAGCGTACAGCACCGGAAGAGCAAAGCTGTTCAAGCATACGTGTACAACAGGTTGCATAGGAGTTAGGTGCGTGGCACTGCACATGTAATAAGGGCATGCACTTAATGTGATGTAGGACCGTTAATTATGACCCTCAGAACGTATTCGCATTTTTAGATGGACTGGTGTGTTGTTTACTATTAACTGTGGTATTTTCTGCTGCCGTGCTCCAAGATGGCGAAGTGTGCAGTGCTACCCTAACTCCACTGCAACCTGTTGTACACGCATGCTTGAACAGCTTTGCTATACCGGTGCTGTACGCTGAAACTTTGAACACAATTTAATGGTATTAGCATGGTTTTCCGGATGTAGGTGTGTAGGGATTTTGTATTACTTTCGGTTAAAACAAAATATATGTGCAGTTTGGGCTGTGAGTTTCCGAACACCCTGTATATACAGAAGCCATACTATTTCCCATTCACAGATATTGGAATATATATGATATATAAACTGTAATTAAAATTTGAAAAATCCTAAACCAGATATTTCCATTTTCCTCATAATTGTGTTGATAGTTGTCGCGTGTAGTAATAATCATGAAACAAGTTTTTTTAATGAATGAATGGGATACATGAATGAATACAAGTTTTTAAATTGTGTCTTGAGGCTAGATAAAACTCGTTTTAGATTATACGTTTATCTTCAATAAGTATATTTTAAAACGTAATTTAGCATTAATACGTATCATAGCACGTGTTGAAATTTTTTTTTAATTACAAAAATGGTTAGGCTCTTCTTTTTTTAAATAATAATAATACAGCCTTTAGAAGAGGTCATTCGTTTTTTTAAGATTCAAGCTTATAGCCAAGAATTAGGTCCTGTTTAAAAAATTATAGTTTAGGAAATATTTGAACATTGATATTATTTGTAGGATAACCATTTAGATAGGAACAGCTAGGCAGAGAGTACACCTGTCTATGACATAAAGATCGGTCTTTATACTTCTAAACTGGGAATAGTAATCACATATTATGGGTTTACCCCTCTCTAGGGAGCTGTTTGTTCAGTCCCGCTTTGGAACTGAGAATAGTTTTCCTCACATTGTGTTTTTACACCTCTCTTTAGGGGAATTATTGTTTAGTCCAAAGCCGTAGCCATAAATAAAACCATATATATTTTGTTCATAAAACTTCGGTGGGGGAGTAGATGTGGGGAGAATTGAACCCCCAAACACCCTCCAAAATTTTATGAACAAAATATATATGGCTTTATTTATGGTTCAACAATATCAAAATTAAGATACAAGTACAAATTAGGGGATTGTGTTACCACAAAAAAAAAACCACTTCAGATAGCTTCTAGAATCGTTTATCATTTAGAATTATTTCTAGCCTCCGGCAATTGGGTGATGTGCCCACCAATCCCCCACCACCTGAAATCTTTGGATGGCTACGGCCTTGGTTTAGTCTCTAGTCTTAACTGGGAATAGTTTTCCTCACATTGTTGTTTTACAACTATCTTTAGGGGAATTCTTACAAACTGGGTGGGTGCTGCGTCTTTTAAAAAATTAAGCTAGTTTGTAAGTCTTATACTGACATAATCAGTTGGTAAGGCCATATCAATATTTTTTCTAAAGGGGGTGAATAGTTGGTTGTGAAGTCCCCAACAAAAAATGTAAGGAATACTTTTTTTCTAAACATTAAATCTCTTTTGAAGCAATTTAAAGTGTTCTAAAATATAACATGAGTTGTAACAGTTTGGAATTTTATAAGAATTCAATAATCTAAGACCCTCTCCGGTGGCCGCATGGTCTAGTGCGCTACTCTCACAGTGAACTAGATTGCCGATGACGGGGAGATCGAGTTTCGATCCCGGTTGGGTGCACAAAGGGTGGGGTTTTTCATCAATGGTTTTCAACTCTCCCTCCACGTAAATGCGTGTACATTTTCTTTAAATATAACCAACAAATCCCTAAAACCATTAGCGTAGTTTGTGTACAAGCGTATAATTTGTACGTGGTGCTAAAAAATATATATTTTTTGCGTTCCCTCTACAACAACACTGATATTTACTCACTCTCAAAGCGACACTGCGATCAGACTGATGTTCATCCACGCGGTCTTGACACCAGTGTTGAAGGTGCGTGCCGTACCGTAATGGGAAGAGAGAAAAAACGTCACGTGGAATAACAAAACACGCACGCGCGCATAGAACTGAGGTGAGGAACGCGCGGTCAGGTGACAGACTGATGTATGTGTGGTATGGAGTGAGGTTCCTCTCTTTGGTACTCAATACCCGCCTCCCCCCTCTCGCTCCCCCCCTCTTCTCGTAACCATCTCACACTCTCCTAACTCATTCTTTCTCTCTCTGTATATATATATATATATTTATTTTATCATAAAGAACATGAATCTATTATTTACTTAATTTTATTTAAGTATCAAGACCATACTGAAGAAAGAGTTTTTAGGGGTTCAAACATCACCAGTCAACCTCTTTAACCCCCTAAATCAGCCCTTCCCTTTCCCCCCAGGGACATGACAGTTCCCTTTATAATATAATTATTTTTTTTTTCACCACGTATTACTACCCTCACTTATATAATAATTACACTAATGTGTTAGGGATTAGGAAGCTTTAAAGTGCACCCACATTTGCGTGAAGGGAAAGTCATTTAGGGAAAACCACCCTCAGTGCACCCAATCGGGATCGAACCCTGATTTTTCCGTCATCAGCCGTCTAGTCTAACACGAGAGTAGAGCGTAGACCAAAATGTCACCGAAGCGAGCCTTTAAATAAGTGAATTCTTATAAAATTACAAATTGCTACAACTCAAGTTATATTTTAGAACACTTTAAATTGCTTCAAAAGGAATTTAATGTTTAAAAAAAAGTATTCTGTACATTTATTGTAAGGGACTTCACGACGAACCATCACAGGCAAGCCCTCCCCCAACCCCTATAGAAAAAATATTGATACGGCCTTACCGTCTGATTATGTCAGTACACGACTAAATTAGGCTACATCAACTTATTTAAAGAAAAAATTAACCAGTTTAGAACTTTGTTATACTCTTCAAAGCTTTTATTAACATATTTATTTAATTTAACTATTCACACATTGATGTATCTCATATTATAGTCAATCAAATTAATGAACGATGTAGAAATGCCACATTTCCTTGTGTAGGTGTAAGAGAGAAAGAGATACCCGAAGATTTTTTCTCTCTTACACAAAGTCATGCAGATGACAGCTTGAAAATTTCAGCCACATATGTCCATCCAGTTATATTATAGAGATCAATGATAACAGTACAATGTTACGGATAAGATAATTTTGAAATAATATGTAGAATAATATTGATGAATACATTTTATCAATAAATGTGAGATAAACAGAAAAAAAAATTAAAATAAGTATATAAACAAGTAGCAAATAATTAATAAGAAAGTACTTTGAGATAAAAATAAAAGTTGCGGAAAATTAATTAGTACTACAATAATAAACAATACATGTAGGTATATACAGGAAAATAATAATACATTCTAAAATGTTTACTCAGAAAATATGAATTTATTAGAATAATTGTGATTGAAAGCAAGTAGATAGAATGAGACTTAAGTGAAGTATTTTACAGTATTGTAGATCTGTTTTAATCATAAATAGAGGAGAGGTGGTCAAAAAATTTTACATAGTTTTGGTATGTTGGGTTTAAAGTTGTTCACTGGCAAAGAAAAAATTTGTATATATTTTTTAAACTTGTCAGTTCAAATAAGCCAGAGATATCTGTTGGAATTGCATTACATATTATAGTCATTTTATTTCAAGTTTAATTTGTTCCATAGTTTACAGCGTTAAAAGATTCATGATATATTTTAAGTGAGCCTCTAGTATGATGACCTGACTAAGGGAATTTTAATTTGTGGGTACTTTTAAGTTTATTTTTATTTATTTTGTTAGCAAGAATGCCTGTTTGGCATATAATCAGTCTATCGAGAGGCATTAAATACAGATATTTATAAATTTCAGTAGTTCTATATTCTCTGACAGGTAATTGATATAGTGATCAATTAATTCTATTTTGGAGTAAAGATAGTCTTTTAAGTCTCGATTTGGTTGCAAATATTACTCATATTATATTAGATATGAGTGTACTAAAGAAAAATAAAGAGTTATTTTTATTGGATTAGTTAATGCATAGGCACATCGGCTTAATGCTCCTACAATAGGAACTAGTTTTTTTGTTATATTATTTATGTGACTGTCCCATAAGAGATGCTTGTCAATCTTTAGGCCCAGATAAGTAATGAAGTCTAAGTTACATATTCCAGTATCTCATTTTCCATGATTATTTTCTTTTTTATTATTTTTCTATGGCTAGGTTTTGAGAATAGGATAAGTTTAGTTTTTTTAATTAATAGAGCGTTTATTGGTATGAAACCAGTCTGGCAATGGAGTGATGTTGGATTGAACATTATTTTGTAGAAGATTTAAATTAATGTTCTCATAATATAAGCAAGTGTCATCTGCACAAAGCTTAATTGGTCCATTCAAATTACTTTTGTGTAAATCATTTATACAAACCAAGAAAAGAATGGGTCTGAGGATTGAACATTGGGGAGCACCACACACTAATTGTTTATAGTCACTAAACATTTTTTAGCCTTGCTCGTTTTTTATCAGAATTCTTTGACATCTATAAATTAAGTAATTTTTGAGCCATTCTAACAGCGACTTCTCTACTTGAATACACTTTAATTTATAAATCAATATCATGTGATCAACTGTATCAAAAGCCTTTGTCAGGTCAATAAACAAACCCACTCCCAAGTTTCCCTTGTCAATGGTATTTTTAATTTTTATTATTAGGTCAGTAACTGCAGCTTGAGTATTAGTCTCCTTCAAGAAACCATATTATCCAGTAAAAAAATAATTGTTTCTATTTAAATATTTCAAGACTTTATTTTTGACAACTTTTTCTATTATTTTTGCAAGATTTGAGATGAGACTAACAGGCCTATAGTTACTACAAAGATCTTTAGTGCCTTTTTTTTCTATCCATAGGAACAACCAAGGATTATATAATTTTATTTGGCACTATTCCAGTTACAAAAAATAATTTAATTATTTGTAATAATATAGGACTTAGACTTTCCTTTAGTAGTTTTATAAATATAGTTGTTATATTATCATTCCCTGAGTAGGTAAAATTCAAGTTTCAAGTTTAATTTACTTTTTTTACTGAACTTTTAGTTGAAGTGAATGTAGATACATTATCTAGTAGTGGAAATAGCTTATGCCCTTTTCTATTAATCAAAGATAATCGATTTAAGTAAGACTTTATACATTACGTTTCATAATAAGCCAATGGTAATTTTCTTATGAATTGTACACTGTAGGCTCTACATGATTTACTATTGACTATGCTTTATCTATTAATATAAACCCACCCTTACGATTTAGAAGTATCTCTTTTTAACTACTTTAAATATTCTCGTGTTTAGAGAATACTCTATAGACATATTCAATAACTAATAGTATTAACTAGCTTTAAATTTTAGGTTGCTATCCTACCTAATTTCATTATAATAAAGGTCATACTATATTGATCTGTGAACTGTTATTATGTTGAAAAGTTTACTTAATCTGTGGAGTGTGATTGAAAATTAATAGAGATAGCGTATTCGTTTTTATTTTTGTTTATTTAGACATACAACTTGGTCATGGAGTAGAGGGACTAATCAATCGATTATATTATAGGTCTACTCAAACTTTGTATCTAATGTTTGTGAATCTATTATAATATAATATTTAAATAATGGTAATATTTTATATGGAAATGATTATCATAAAAACAAAAATCTTTCATTAATAATAACAACTTATATCACTTCATCAAGATGCCATTTGTTTCAGTGTGATACGAATTGTGGGTTATTTTGAAAAAACTATACAATATGGCTATAGTTTGTCACGTTTGAAATGCAGTCTCCTCTTGGAATAATTATTAAGGATAACGTTTTAATACTTTGGGAGTTTGAGATGTAGGCCCAGTTAAAAAGAATGTAAAACACTAATAAGGCAAAAACGTCAATATCTCGGTTGGTAGAGCAGTTGGCACACAAAGCTGACCAAGCCTCAAATCCCTGTTCAGGTAATTTTTCTTTTTTCATATTTCTTGCCTTTTTTCCTCGTCTAAAATAAATTATATGTTAAATCCTCCTTAGAATTACATAGTTCCAGTTATTCCAGAACTATTCCTGATAGGGAAGTTTTATCGGCACTTTATTTTGTTACTGGGTCTGGCCTATGCTCTCACAAATTTTGAGCCTGATCCATCAACAGCTGTCTACAATTCTCACCAGGGACCACCAGAACTTGTTCCCCCTCATCGCTCATCCAGGCACTCTCGAGAGGGTGAGTGTTTACTATCCTATTTAGGTTAGTAACAGGTGGAATGTAGATTAGGTTAGGTTCTAAAAAATACCGCCCACATCCATAAGGGCAAAAAAAAATATTATATTTTATTCAGGAATGATGCGTAAGCACTACAAGACAAGGGGGTGGGGCTACTGCTCAAGATCTTGGTCATTTGACATGTCCTACCTCTGCTCTCCTCGCTTATGAAGGAATTCATTTCTGAGGTTGGGCACCATTAGGGTCATTCCATGTCAAGTCAACAAGGTCCTCAACCTCACATTTTTTAATTTTTTTTAAATTTGGCATAGTGAAAGAACCACTTGAGATATATGCCTATGTAAAATTTCATGTCCATATCTTTTTTATTTATGAAGTTACAGAGGTGCAAAATTTGCGATTTCGACCAATTTTGTCACCAGCTTGTTAACTTTAACATTGAATATTTCAGTAACCTGGGCACCTAAAGAAGCGATTCAAGTGTTTTTGGAAAGGCCTTGAATAGCTCTTTCATATGAGATTTTAATTGGCTGTATTAAAAAAAGGATATAAAAAAATCTTTATAATCAATAATTTGGCGGCCATTTTCTCAAAAACGGGTTTTTTTTCCTCCTTCAAAAAAATATATGTTGTATATATACTATTGCTTAGTAGCTATGAAACATTTGAAGATGGGATGCAAATGGGTTCAGGAGTTATGTTAGATTCAGTAAAACAGGAATTTCCATTTACATTAATTTCCTTACGTCACACAAGTTTGCTTTATTGTTCCTTGAAGCTAATTGACAAGAAAACTTAAATATTATTTAAATGTAATATTAATTAAATCTACAAATATATTACCAGTACTAAAAATAATAAACATACCTGAAATTTTTACACTTTTAAACACATAGGCATATTAGTTTTTTTTTATATGTATACAGTTGACTGTGAACGGCTGAAGCTTCCTGTTTTGTCTAAACATATGTTCTACTAGTTGCGGTCAGGGGGTCAACTTTTGTAAGAACTGATGACACATGCACTACTAAAATGTCAGGAACTTGTACGTAAACAAATGATGGAGCTGGTCCATGTGTCCACCAGTGTCCATTATATGCGCAAGTAACAAATCCATGTATTTCATCCATTTCTAGCTGTACTTTGACTTGCGCGATTCTTTCAAGTTTTGACTCCTCTACTGAAGAATAAACCTTTATCAGTTTCCCTGATTGCAATTGAATGACACAGTGAATCTTCTGTGTTCCAGGAATGTATCTAGAGTTTGCAAATCTCTTCAGCAAAAATATTTGTACATTTTCATATTCTTCTATTATCACAAACATGAATGTTATTCCTTCTATATTGTGACTTGCCCATTCATATAACTGTCTTAGTGTCATTATTTGCTTTGTGCAGGGCTTTTATAAACTGGCTCTAGCAACAAGACACTTTACAGTTCCCCCTACACCATCACAAGCATTTTTACCATGTTATGTGGCAAAGAAGTGCCACTCTGCTTTGCATCAAAAGTATTGGTGATGTAAACTCAAATTTGTAAAGTTCTTGCGATTTTTATACTGTGATGCTGCCCCATCTGAAAGATATGTGATTTTTTCTGGGGGAGAAAAAGTAGTGTTAAGGAATTTGATTAGCTTTCTTTGAAATGTATAAACTGCTGTTGTATCATGCTGAGGACACTCGGAGATTATCACAAAACTTGCGTGTTTAACAGTGTGCGGTTCTTCTGATGAGTTTAAATAATAAATAACAAATGGATGAATTGTGGATTGTGCATTGTTCCAATGGAACCCTTGTATTGAGTCCTGAAGAACAAATTAGTAATTTTCTGAAAAGTCACAAATCACTAAATACTCAGCCTTTTTCAAAGATTTTTTTTTCTCAGAAAAAAATTAGCTTGCTCTTTAGCAATGAAAGAATGACTAAGAAGACTTTTAAGTTTTTCAAATAGGGAATCCAAGAATTCATCCACCGGTTTTGAAACGGTTTCCAAGTTTGACCAAGTTTGACCGGTCCACTGTGACCCATTGCTTGTATGTTATGTCAACAAAGTTACTGTCATAAATATTTTCAAACTTTTTGCGTAATTCACTATACCCTGGACAATATTAACATTTTCCGAAGTAGCACTTTGGTGAAGGCGGATTACAAATTACTCTGGATAAACAATCTTTGTAATCAGAAATTGGCATATCTTCTTATGCAGTCAGTTCCTTGATCCTGCAGCCACTGATCATAAGCTTCACATTCTGGTGATGTGTACATACACACACACTGTCTGTACCACTTGATCCTGAGAATATATATTTCTTAGGTCGTAGATCAGCAAATTTGGAGAATCCCTCGGTAATTTCTGGATGATTATCTTTGAACAGCATGTAAGCCTCTTTAAGTGTATATAGTAGGAGTCTTTTTTGAACATGAGACCTATTCCCATCTTTTTTCATTGAAACAAAATCTTTTCTCCCAGGCATAATTCTGCTAACAGCATCATCACAATAAAATTGTTCAATAATGTTCAAATTTTCTCTAGGTAAGCTTTTTCCTAGTTTTGGAGTAGGTGATGACATAACACCTTTTTCTTTCACAAGCGCTCTTGCCTTTCTTGCCATGTAATTTGTTACTCCAAACTCCTGCTGAATTTTACCCAAACTCCAACTTTTAGGTAACACTGTTAGTATCTGGACGTTAATATTTCTATCTGATGTTGATGTAAACTTTTCTTTCGGCTGGCTTATCATCACACTCTCTGCACTGACAGTGACTGATATTGAAGCTTCTTCGCTTGGACTCACTTGTGTAAAAATTGTACTCTTAATAGTTTCATTCACTTTCTGCAGTTTCTTTGTACAGTAATTAGTTTCCGAAAGACGTTTCTTCTTGATTGGTGTACAGCCCAAAGTAACTAAACTATAATTTAATGATTTAATAGCTGTATGTTTAGTAAATGCTAGAACATCACAACTGTCTTCTGAATCTTCAGACTGGATGTATTCAGCTACTCACCTAAGGGGGAAACGTGGAGGGGGAGTTTAAGGTGAAACATTGGGAGCCAGTGACTCATTGTCTTTGTGCTATCAACAGTTATTTGTTATGTCCAGCTAATTTAGGGATAGAGATTCTAAATACAATACCATCTTTTATGCTGCATGGAATGAGGGTTGGGGAGAGTGAGTAGCTTATCAACACTTCAGTCAGTTGTTGGTTAGTCAGCCAAAGAGAAGATATTAGAGGGGTGTCACACCTTGTGTCGAAATAACATTTTAGGGGTATAAAGCCTATGACATGTATATCGTGGCCTTGAGAATGTATCAAGTATGACGTGAACTAGGCAAAAGAGTGAGAAATCTGACGTGGCCCTGGGAAGTGACTTTTGACGTGGCATTGGGAATCGTATATCACAGTGGAAAGGTAGGTGGAACCCTTTTTTACTGAATCTAACATAACTCCTGAACCCATTTGCATCCCATCTTCAAATGTTTCATAGCTACTAAGCAATAGTATATATACAACATATATTCTTTTTGAAGGGGGAAAAAAACCCGTTTTTGAGAAAATGGCCGCCAAAATATTGATTATAAAGATTTTTTTATATCCTTTTTTTAATACAGCCAATTAAAATCTCATATGAAAGAGCTATTCAAGGCCTTTCCAAAAACACTTGAATCACTTCTATAGGTGCCCAGGTTACTGAAATATTCAATCTTAAAGTTAACAAGATGGTGACAAAATTGGTCGAAATCGCAAATTTTGCACCCCTATAACTTCACAAATAAAAAAGATATTGACCTGAAATTTTTTATAGTCACATATCTCAGGTGTTTCTTTCATTATACCAAATTTGAAAAAAATCAAAAAATGTAAGGTTGAAAAGTGCCTCTACATTGGTTGATTTGACATGGAACGCCCCATTAAGGTGAATTACATTATCCCCAGTTGGTAGGATGATAGGTGAGAATAATGATGGTGGAAAGTAGAGGGGACCTACAGTTTATAGAGGGTTCCGAGTCACGGTGAGGGCCTGGCATTCCTTACATTCACAAAAGCGTGAAAGCATACACTTTACCAGAGGTGAAGGAAGGGTTTTATAAATTCAGATTAATCAATATGAGTGGCCAATGATTTTGGCATTTGCCGGCATCACTCCTAGCCCAGTTTCAAAATATAGAAATTACCCAAAACAACAAATTAAGGTTGATTCCTTCCTACATAAATCACTATATTACCTGCACTACCCAAATTGATGAACATCATTTATAAAAGATTAAGGCTTGATGAAATTTTGAATTTCATAACTTGATGTTTTGGTCTTTGTATGTTACAGATACAAAATGGAACCTTGTAATAGTTTCACATTCGTAAATGTGGAAGAAATCAAGAGAGAACCAGAGAATAACTATGAATTACAAATTCAGAAGGAACCTCAAATTAAAACTGAGGTGAGAGGATCACAATTTCACAATCTTGGAAAGGAGGTTTGGATTTAAACTATACATAAAATAAGAAGATATGAACCTATAGTATATATATATATATATATATATAATGTTACAATATCAGTAATATCATTCAGGGATATAAACCATAAATTGATGGAATCAATTAGGCTGTGAACTTAGATTTTGTGGATAGCCTACTCCCAAACAGTTTCTTAAAGTAATGTGTTTGGGTGCTGGGAATCTCACGTTCACCAGTCGGCACATACTGCAATTCCAACTTTCCATAGTACAGAACTTCTCAAATTAAATAATACCTTATATTTACTTGCTTCATGCGTTGATGCTGCTTGGGTTCCTCAGCTATTTGTATACAGGCAAAGTTGTCCTCGAATATAGTATTTGGTAGTCTTCCAAGCATCATAAAATATTCTTGGAGAGATTGTGTCCATAGCACTAGACATAGAGACATATTCAGCGTTCATCGAAAATAGGGTAGCACTGTTTTGTTTTCTGGTGGTCCAGAAATAATGCACCCAAATAATATGGCTAAGTGGCAAATCACAGATTTAAAGTTGCTTACATCGGATAGCCAATCAGCACCAACAATGGCAGCTAATGGGTGACCATTTATGTGCTAGTTGAACACTAGATCTAAATTGACTGTTCCCTTTACATACCACAATACTCATACCAAATGCCTCCAATGGATGTCCGATGGAAAATTCTAGAACCTGGTGAAATAATTCACTGTCTGCCAGATCTGGTCTTGTTGCCTGGCTGACATACATGAGGCATTGAGGGACCCTATAAACTCTGTGTAGTAATGTCACATCAACTTAGTATTTTCTGTTTCTGAGCCAAGCTTGAGATTAATTTTCATGATTATTGAAATGGGCTTGTTATTTTCCATCTGAAATTGCGGGAGTACATTTTTTAGATACCTTTGCAGGTTATTTTGATATTTCCCTTTCTCTTTTGTCCTTACATAGATAAATCCATCCACATTTTATCCATACAATATTTACTATCCATGCATTTATTATATAAAAAATCTGATGTGATTCAAAATTATTATGTTTTTATCGTTAGCGCCAAGCATTAATGTAAATGTATGAAAAAGTAAGATTTGTTTGCCGTCTATTGGTGACAACTGAAAATAGAAATCAAAGGTTCCATACACTAATCACAATTTAACATCATTATTATTCAAAATGAATATGGGGTGGCAAGAAACTGCAGATAGCTCAAAAAACAATAACTCCATACTTAATTCATCCTCTTTAAACTTTCTCCACACTTCCCTAACTTTGCATACTCCCTTTGCTTCAACAACATCCATACACTGATTAATACATACTCTTTTAGTATTAAAACTCATAACGTTTCTCCTTTTCACACATATGTCAACAACATTTAGCCAAGTCTTACATGGCCTACTCATTCCTTTTGATCCACACGCTTCCTCTCAACATGCCTAAACCAACGTAACATGCTTCTTTCACAATGCCCTATTGTATTCCCTTTCAAACTGCACTCCTTCAACATTCAATCATTATTGACTCTGTCCATATGAGTTTTTCCACATACTTTTCTTAGATATATCATTTCAATCGCATTCGCCTTGCTCTTATGTGTCTCCTGACAAAACCACGCTTCACATCTATAAAACATCCTAAATGAACATACTCTTATATCATGATTCAAGATAAATGAACACATTAGAAAAAGTCTGAATTAGTAATAGGCATATTACTCCTAAATGAGTCATTAAGTTTACACATTCTCTAACATGTTTTCTTTAACGATTTAACAGTGTGTATTTAATTTAAGGGTAATTATATAATTCTGGTCACAACCTGAAAGGTTTTTTTTTTCTTTCCATTGCAGAAGCAATGTCAAGGCATTAAAATTATTATCTTTCTCTAGCTGCCATAGCTCTTCTACAGAATTTATTTTTGTCTCATGAGCCACTCTCATAATTACCCTTCTTTATGGTGCATATTCAATATCTAAAGCTGTTAGAAATGTTGTCTCAATTTATGTTAAGTATTTGTATAAGACAGGCTTCATTGAGGAAAATACTCTTGCAGTCCAACACTTTGATGGGATAGCAGCTTTGTTAATCACTTTTCTCAGTTAGATGAACATCACTTCTGCCTATGGATATCCCGATACTATTTTATGCTGATACTTTTTTTTTTCCTTAAGTCAAGATTATTCTCTTTGAAAATCTAACATATTGACAGTTCTTTATGTTAGGCATGTTGATGAATTGAGTAAAAATAATTCCCTAATAGTCACTACACTAACAACAAAGTGTTTCAACGATAAAAAAAACTCTCCATTATGAATCATCCTTTGGCTGTGCTATGTTTGAAGGAACTTTTAGTCTGATTTTATTCTCAGAAAGTACACTCTAATTTACTAAACATTTGAGAATCATCATGGATGTAAATATTTGCAGCATATACATATGTAAAAACATAATGACTGATAAGTTAAATTTTTCACTCACACTATGCAATTTATTTTGATGAGTAAATATTATTTTAATATCTCACTGTGATATAATTAACTAATAAACATTTACATTCTAGGTGGAATCATATGCAGAAAATTATTTTGATAATCAAATAAATAATGAAAGACTAAATTATCAAACATCTGAAGTGAAAATGGAATCTGTATGCTTTATTTCAATCAAAGAAGAAATTAAGGTAGATTGTCTTTTACTATTTTAATTATTTTAAGATATTGATCTCATACTACTCACATATTCCTAGAGAAATTCACTTTTATTTAAATCATCTTGGTGCCATAGATGAGCTGATATGGAAAGTACTCATTTGTGAATGCAACATTTAAAATTGGACCAAACCATAGTATTAGTGACCACATTATTTGCTATACGAATTCCAGATTTTAAATTTAAAACCTTTGACTTTGTTGCTTGATACAAACCTGTGTGATATTGAAACCTGTATTTTACAACTCCTACAAATCGTGTTCTATGAGGGAGCTAAGTGTATTTGAATAATATATTAGACTTGTGTTATTTGTCTCTGACAAAATATGTTCCTTTGTAACTGTAGGAGAAATCTGATATGTCAGATGATTTATATGTTGATGTGAAAACTAAACAGTTTTATGATTCATCCATAAATACAATACAGTCAATTCCAAGTTACTCCACTTCAGAGAACCAACTCAAGGTATTCATTTATAATGTTCACTAATTCATCAACCAATTTTGATAATATTTTTTCCATTACCTCTCAATCTGTATCAATAATTCTTGAAATTCCAAAAAATAAATATTGAATTAATAAAATAGGTATCCCCTAGGATTGATTGTTTTTTTTGTTTGTTTTTTTCATTTGATTAGGAATTATTAATTTGAGTTACTATGCTCAAAATAATATATACAAAGTTAATTTAATATGGCAATCAAAACAAAAAAAGTATTTTTTTTTTCCTTTTTTTCTTTTTTAAATGTTCTTATTGTTGTTGTGATATATATATATATATTTCTAATTTACTAATTGTTGATACTTTCAAATGCAGGACATTTGATTATATATAACTGTTTTCTTTAGTTACAGAAAGAAAAAGATGATTACAATAAACCATTTACTATGGGCAAAAATTATAAATCTAATGTAAGAAATATCCAAAACCGTCCTAATGTTCACAGATCAGAAGAAAATTATTCATCCCATCAAGGGACTGGAATAAAATGTAAAGAAGAAAATTGTTCTAATAATGCCCAAAAAGGAGGGCATTGTAGAGTTCATAGTGGGATTGCGAAAAAATGTAACGCAGAAAATTGTTCTAAATATGCTAAAAGAGGGGGATATTGTGTAATCCATGGAGGAACTGTAGCAAAATGTAAAGAAGAAAATTGTTCTAAATATGCTCAGAAAGGAGGGTTTTGTATAGTCCATGGAGGGTCTGGAAGAAAATGCAAAGCAGAAAATTGTTCTAAATATGCTATGAAAGGGGGTTTTTGTATAATTCATGGTGGGACAAGGAGGAAATGTGAAGCAAAAAATTGTTTAAAAAATGCCAAGACAGGGGGGTTTTGTATAATCCATGGAGGGTCTGGAAGAAAATGTAAAGCAGAAAATTGTTCAAAATATGCTCAGAAAGGAGGGTTTTGTATTGTTCATGGAGGGACTGGAAGAAAATGTAAATTAGAAAACTGTTCTAAATATCCTCAAAAAGGAGGCCTTTGTATATTCCATGGAGGCACTAAAGCAAAATGTAAAAAAGATAATTGTTCTAAAAATGCTCATAAAGGAGGGTTTTGTAAAGGCCATGGAGGTAATATAACATGTAAAAAAGAAAATTGTTTAAAAAATGCAATGAAAGGGGGGCTTTGTATAGTTCATGGAGGGACCGTAACAAAATGTAAAGCAGAAAATTGTTCTAAATATCCTCAGAAAGGAGGGCTTTGTATATTCCATGGAGGTACTAAAGTTAAATGTAAGGAAGAAAATTGTTCTAAAAATGCTCAAAAAGGAGGATTTTGTAAAGTCCATGGAGGTGCTAAAGTAAAGTGTAAAGAAGAAAATTGTTCAAAAAATGCTCAGAAAGGAGGGTTTTGTAAAGTTCATGGAAGAACTAAAGCAAAATGTATAGAAGAAAATTGTTTCAAAGATGCTAAGAAAGGTGGGTGTTGTATGGCTCATGGAGGCACTAGAAGAAAATACAAAACAGAAAATTGTTTAGAAAATCCCAAGAAAGAACAAGAGCGGATCCAAGACCTGTTGTCAGGAGGGGCGATTAGTTTACATAAAGATCCTTCAAGTATAAATTTACTAATTTTAGTTAATAAAGATTTTAATTTACAAAAAATGTAATATGTTAATTTTGTCTAACAAATTTGTAATTTTAATACAAAAATAAACTCACTACCGCAACAATCGAAGTAATACATATGCACATAGGCCTAAAATGTTTTAGTACTAATATAAAATGTATACATTAATTGAGAAAGAAAGGTTTATTATTGTCTATTGAAGGACCAATAAAATAGTAAAATATTATCAATTTTAGCAGTGTAAAAAATGTGTTTGTATATTATGAAACACTATAATACCAGAATCTTACTTTTCCTATTATTTATTCTCCTTCCTCTATCATTCATATTTTTAAAATAAGATTTTTATTAATAGTGCTCTCGCACTATTGATAGTTTTTTTAAATTATTATTCAGTGTTTACAGGCCCGGTATCTTACAAACTTTAAATCCGGGCCGTTTTTCCACATAACTTTGACTTTACTTTTACAATTTCAATATGAATTTCTTTTTTAACATTACAACACAGATTTTGGCTCTTAACTTAGATGAAATTCAACTACCCCTAGCTCCATTTGGTCCACCCCGGGTATATTACGCCCCCGGTACTCTCCCCCGCTGGGCCCTTCACAATGCCCGGGATTTCACTCCCGAGTCCGCCAAGCGCCCAGCAGAGGGGGGCATCCCCATCTTGATAGTACGGTTTAAGCAGGCTTTCACTGTATCGGCTGGCCTTTAACCCAGGTCCATCGTGGATGTATTTCCATCCTATTTATGACCAGGGCCAAGACCACAGACAAGTAAGAAAGAGATTATCAACCTTATGGGGGTTTTACTCCTTTTGCCAGCTTGAGTCCTTCATCGCCGGGCTTTGCTAGTGTCACTGCTGGGAGATGATAGGACTAACCGCAGCGATCCTAGTGTTGAAGGGCTCAAGCTGCCAAAAGGAACGCAACCATTTTAACCTGGAGGTTGAGTGTCTGGGTATACTATTTGTCTGTGGTCAGGGCTTACATGGGCCAACAAATTCTAAAGAAATTATTTTAAAAATTGAAACTAAAAAATATACATTCAATTAAAAGGCTCTGCTTAGTGTCTGCATTGTCTCACCAGGAATGTGTATTTCACAACCATACAAGCAAAGAGGATACAAAGTTGATTGCTTAACATATATTTCATATCGGCAACTTTGTGTTGAAAACATTTTATGTTAGAGTATTTATGATTGGTTGCCTACATTAATAAATATTTTGATTTTTTTTAAACTTCATTTTTTGTAGTACAGCGTCTTAATACCTATTCAGACTATATGCATCAGATGTATTGATTATGTTATGATTTACGCCTGTCACAGATTTATTTGATTGCCAAACCCTTCACCTCTGACAATACATGTATTAATCACAACTTGTACGTGCCAGGCCTCCACCGAGGTTTGGATCCCACGTTAAACTGTAGGTCCTCCATTTCATCTCACAATCACCCTACCATTACACATTAGCGTAAGTGCGTATAACTCGAACGGGTAGTAGGAGACGGTGATACTAATAATAATTATTATGGACGAATAAAGTTTAATTTAAAAGAAATGTACCTGAATTTCCATGGAGGAAGAGTGAAAAACCATTAAGGAAATACCAGCCTCATTACATTTGACCCGGATTTGAACATCGATTTCCCTGTCGTTAGCAGTCCAGTCTATTGAAAGACTAACATCTTATACCCTGCGACCAACGAAGTGTATAGGGATTATCATATTTGTAGCCAATGTGTATGGTAAAAAAAAGTACAACATAAAGGATTTTTTTTTAAGAAATGACCAATATATATATATATGTATTTTAAGACTGTGAATGTGAGTTTTGAAAATAAATATCATAGCTAGTTTAACCAATCCCTTGTCCTGGTAAAGGGAAAGGCATAAGGTACCTGGTTTAGGGGAAACTAAGCATTCACCAGAAATATTAATAAAGAATGAATTTTTACAGATAATTGATAGGTTTATTTGATCTTAGAATCTTAGAATGAAATCCAATGCGTAAATCACAAGTCTATTTTTCCTTCTTTTATCTGAAATAGTGTTTGATAACAATGTTAAGTTTGGAGTATGGTAGTATATTTATATAGGACTATTTTCAAGTATACCCATTTGAATTAATGTCAATAGTTTGGTAACAAAGAAATGTGTCGAATAATTTAATATATGTTTTGGATTGGGTTATAAATTTGCCAACAATGATGTAATATAAATAATTTACATAATTGAATTAAAACAGTCGGTGTCTGCGAAGGATAAAGGGATAGTTTGCAACGCCATCTACTAACAGCTATTGGACAATGTAGTAATAGATTTCGCCAAAAGATGACAATCAACTAAAGCGACACACAATAATTTATTGTATGTTTGTAAGGTATTTATTATTATGTAAACATCAATTTTACTACTTGGAACAAGAAACATATAGAATAAAAAGGAAAACATCACCCAAAAAGGGCTCTCGAACTCCAGATTTAAATATAACAAAAAACATAAAATAAATCGACTATTAAATATGGCAGTCTGATGGGTTGCAACACTATAGAATACGGGCCGGGAAATACCAAAAAACCCGACTCATCGCACACAAAAAGGCCGACGGGGACCTTAAAATATACATAGTACTTTAGTTGGGAAAAGAGGGGAAGGCAGAAACTATATATTATATATTAAAAAATCAGAATCGAATAACAAAGGAAAAGAAATTGCGAACAAGCCCGATGAGCCGGCCGCCGGGGTCGGTTGGCATAAATAAAAGTGCGCCGCTAGTGCCACGATGACAGCCCGTTAATTTAGTACTCGCAGACGAAAACTGTTTTCAAAAGCTTAAATCTAAATTATTAATTGGAAGCTGTTTGGCCATCGAAGGGGAATTTTTTTTTTTACCAATCTCAAATGAGAGAATTCTCGTCAAATGAATTTCTGAGAATAAGCCTATCCAAATAAAAATAAAACCCCAAAAAAGAATCTTTCAAATTAAAGACAGGGTTAGAGAAAAAAAAATTGCAGGAGGTGAGTGGATTAGAACACGTATTGATTTCTTGTCATCACTTAATCTATACCACTCGGCTATAGAGATTGTTAAAGATATTGAGGTGAGTTGTTATATTTGATTTCTGATTCCATTACGGACTTGGAATTATTCTTAGCTTCAGCAAATACTTTCAGGAAGATTTTGTTCGGATTTTCGTGTAATAGATTGGACGCCAGTCAATATCAATCAAAACCAATGTCTGCGCCGGCCCGTTTTCATTCATTAGTCCATGTGAAGATCTGTTTAATGAAAATATTTACAGGATTGCTGGTATACTGAAACGATCATGTTTTCAAACGACGGTGGTGTAAATTTTATCTGTTATTTTGGCTAGATTGAATCGCCCACTACTAACTGCTATTGGACTATGTAGTAATAGTTTTCGCCAAAAGACGGCAATCAACTAAAGCTATGCACGTTAATTTATTGTTTCTTTGTTTGAAAGGTATTAATGGTTTTTTAACATAAATTTTAATACTTGGAACAAGAAATATATAGAATAAAATGGATAACCCCAGCTCCGAAGATCTCTCGAACTTCAGCTTTACATTGAACAAATAACATAAAATAAATTAACTATTTAATATGGTGCCCTCTCGGTATGATGGTTTGCAAAGCTTTAGAATATGGGCGAGAAACTACTAAATAACCCACCCCATCGCACAAAAAATGGGCAACGAGTGTAACCTAGTTACAACCAAACGTGAAGGAAATGGGTACACTCACCTAAGCCTGCCCGTGTTGACGCGATACGGGCCC
>CABFWB010005222.1:37129-47735 GCA_902151455.1 Timema bartmani | reverse complement strand
TAGTTCTATCCAGTCCCTCTCATTACACCCTATCCCTATCTTGAGCTAGTTCTATCCAATCCACCCCATTACACCCTATCTCTTTCAGGTCCATTCTAAGGTTATCCTCCCATCTGTGTCTAGTTCTTCGCATTGGGTTTGCTAGTCAGTACCCCGAACACTGTTCTAGACTCACCCGTTCGTGCTGCATGTCCTGTCCACCGTAATCTACGAGACTTGAATATCCCAACAGTATGATAGGGTAGTTAACTGGGTCACACTTATCACTGTCAAATTATGTATTTTATTCAGCCAAATAAAATTCCCTGTTTAAAATAATACATGAATAATTAAGGTACCCTATTTATGACATATAATTATTTCTTTATATTATTCATGTTATATTGTTCAGTTGGTAGACCTACATTATTTTTATTTACTTAGAGCTGTAATTGGTAGCCTATCCAAGTTTTGTTGATCCCCAGTAATCAAGAACTATGCTGGCAACATTCAAAATATTAATCTATATCTTCATACCAAATTATTGACTCTTCTATAATGAGGCCATCTTAAATCAAAATGAACACTCATTTTAAAAGGTTTATGATATAATATTTGATTTTTGACTTTGAAGGCCAATCCAATAATAACTTTCATTTTAACTGCTTCAATGGCTGCGTGGTCTAACGCTCTAATCTCGTATTGGACTAAATTGTCTAAAACGGGGAAATCGGGGCTCGATTCCTATCTGGTGCACTGAGGGCGGTTTTTCCTAAATTGTTTTCGACTCTCCCTCCGGCCAAATGTGGGTGCATTTCCTCTAAATTAAGCCTTCTCAATCCCTAACTCATTAGTGTAATTAGTACATAGGCGTGCAAACTGATCAGGTAGTAAGGCGCGGTGCTAAACAAGCTTTCATTTACAAATACACTATCAAATTATATTTAATCCAGGCCCTTAATTAAATACATTTGGTGTTTCAGCTATTTGTATGTCTATTTTGTGCTTATTAGTCATTTTCAGGTGGCAGGTGATTGTCTTTTGTTGAGCATCTTTAATCATATACATAGGAATGTTTGATTACAAGTTTTAAATTTACAATAAGCAATACTCTTGATCACAAACAAGATTTAAGTCTTGCACCCATTACTTGAAAAAAAACACCAATTCTTATACATAGTGGAAGTATAGTACAGTAAATAACGGTTTCATTTTCAACATTGACAAAATTTGGCTATATTATTACCTACTTCGGTGTTCACACGGTCCAAGGCGCTACTATCGCTGTGGACATGACTGCCGATGACGGAGAGGTTGAGGTTCGAATCTCGGTCGGGTGCACTGAAGGTGGTTTTTTTCAAACTGGTTTCCCATTCTCTCTGCATGTGATACTTACTACCTTCCTAATTCCTTCTCTTTTATGTAATGTACATATGTAGATAGCCTGAACAAGTTGTAAGAAGCCGTATGATTATATTATATATCAACATTAAGGTGGGGATATAGGAGACGCGAGAAAAGGCCAGTGATTTTGCAGTTTCTTATATCAAAACTTTTTTTTTGTCGAAATCAAATATTTCTTCTATAGAAACGTAGAGTTTAATTTTCTTCACACGGTGATATCGACGGGGACTTTGTTGAGTATCTGTCGAAAGCATTGCGGTATTAGATGGCAAGCTATTTAAATGAAGGGAAAAAGTTGTCATTAAATTCTAGGAGATCCTTGACAGACATTCAACAACTGTTGATATCACCATGTAAAGAAAATTAAACTCTGTTTATGGAGTAATATTTGATTTATTTTGGTAAAAAAAAAAGTGTTAATATAAAAAACTGCGAAAACACTGTCGTTTTATAGCTTCCTTTACATCCCCATTTTAATACTCGCTGTCTAAAGTGACAGCTGCAGAACATAATATTATTTGATATATAACTTAAATATATGAAAGTAGTTCTGTTAGCTTTTTTTAACCATCAGTTAGTTCCTTACCATCCAGTGGTAGTGGAACTTAGAGGGGATGCGTTCTCGCCTGTAAATAAATATACCTCATCTGGATTTGATTCACTCCCTCTCTAATATTCTCATGAATGCAACCAAAAGCCATGTGAACATCTTTGTTAAAATACACGTTCGAGGTTTTTGCTTACTTACCACATGTTCACTTTCAAAAACCTAATTTTGAATGTTTTCAAGAATAGATGTTTTTCAAAAAGACATTTTGGGAAAGAAAACATACAGTAGTTTATGTTTGACTAGCATGAAGTGGCTTTGCCCGAGAGAAATATTCTAAGGTAAAAAATGCAAAAAGGATAAATAGTGTCAGAAGGTGATCATCTTATTATATAAGTACNAGCCTGTCTTAATATTTCTCCATTTTTTTTTTTTTGTAATTTGTTCACAGGAATAATCAATATTTTTATTTAATTTTAAATTGCTGGTAATTATTAAAGTAGAGCTGTAAATTAACGGTGGGAAATAATTCACAATAAAAGCTTTGGTAAAACAAATTTATATTTATCATACTAAACAGGTAGATTTAAAATTTATGAAATTATAAAAATTTTAAATTTCAATTAAAATTTAATTGAAATAATAAAAAATAGTATTATTAGTGATTACATGAATTATTATATCTATAAAAAACTAAACTAGTTTTAATTTGATGACCAAATTTTTTTTGGATCCACTTCTCGGCATTTTAAATTATTATGAGTCTGCAAAAATAAAAAAATCTTGAATCCCCCTTCCCGCTAAGATGCTTATGTAATACTTGAATGACCCTTAAAAAGTAAATTAAATAAATAAAAAAAAGAGTGAAAGTAATAAGAGCAAAAAGAGTAACCTACTTTGTGATAAATTATTTTTCTAATAAAATAAAAAGGGTAAAAAGAGTAGAAAGGGAACATAGTTCAAAAAGGTTAAAAGGGGTATAAGATGCAAAAAGTGCAAAATGGCAAAGATTATAAAAATGTCAAAAAGTAAATCTATTAAAAAGGGTCAAGAGGTTGGAAGTGGTTAAAGAGAGAAAAGGGTTAAAAAGTACCAAAAGGCTCAAAGTAAATTTGATTAAAATTGTAAAATTCTGGTTTTCAGGTACACATGTTTCTCCACTGGGTCTGCCATAACCCGCATTTGACAAATTTATGAAAAGTAGTACTAAAGCTATCTCGCAGCATCAATATTTCTTCATTTTTTCAGTTTTTAAATTATCAAAATTAATCTAGTTGAAAATTTAGAATTCCGGGCTTGAGTTGCACATGTTAGTGCATGGTGGCTACAAATTTTTAAATCTCAGACTTCTACTCTTATGATAAATATCACCCATTGATCATGATAGACAGACAAATAAACTCTAAGTACATTTCAAAAGCGTTTTCTTCCATGCTCTTCACATGTAGCACACAAAAGCAGTGTAATTTTTTTTTATGTAATCTCCATAAAAAAAAACCCAGTATATGTTGAACTCGATTGTTATTTTAAAAAAAAACTCCAAATAACTTGTAGATATAGGCCTATCCAATAAAACTTGCTATATTTTAAGAAAAACGCATCAAACTCATTTTCCAATTAAAAAAACAAACCTTCAAATCCCTGCGGCAACCAATTTAAAAGAAAAATGGCTCTGAGAAAAGTATATTAGAATTGTGGTAGAAGGAACAGTATTTAACAGTAAAAGAAATTACTAAAACAATTTGAATGTATTCATATGTTCAGTCATGTGAGCTGCTACTGTCACATTTGACAGATATTATCAATATCTTTAAGATATTATTCATAAGTTGCTCCTCATCTGTCACCCCCTCCCTCTTCCTCGGACAAAAATTTTTTCACCATCACTGCTAACATTATATGAGAATCAGATTATACAATGGATATACATGCATACATAATTACCTAATCACTCTGTTCCCTTACGAGGTAGGCAAGAAACTGTACAGATAGCTCAAAAAACAACTCCGTACTTAATCCATCCTCACTAACTTTCTCCACACTTCCCTATGCTTGCATACTCCCTTCCCTTCAACAACATCCATACATCCTCACTAACTTTCTCCACACTTCCCTATCCTTGCATACTCCCTTCCCTTCAACAACATCCATACATCCTCACTAACTTTCTCCACACTTCCCTATCCTTGCATACTCCCTTCCCTTCAACAACATCCATACATCCTCACTAACTTTCTCCACACTTCCCTATCCTTGTATACTCCCTTCCCTTCAACAACATCCATACATCCTCACTAACTTTCTCCACACTTCCCTGTCCTTGAATCCTCCCTTCCCTTCAACAACATCCATACACCGAGTAATACATGTTCTTTTATTCTTAAAGCTCTTAATGTTTCTCTTTTTCACACATTCGTCTACAACATTTAACTACGTCTTACTTGGTCTTCTCCTTTCTTTTGATCCACACACTCTACCTTCATATATTTGCTTCGATCCACACTCATCCTCTCAACATGCCCAAACCAACGTAAGACGCTTCTTTCACATCGACCTATTGGTTTCTCTATCATCTCTTCATCACCAACTCTGTCCACACGAGTTTTCTCTGCATATATTTCTTAGCTCGCTCATCCTAACCGCATTCACCTTGCACTTGTGTTTCTCCTGACAAACCCAGACTATACAAGTTGTCCATAAAACTTTTTTTTTAACACCTTTTATGACGTTCACAGCTGACTGTACTCTACTTAATGTCAGTGTTTTGAATTTATGTTGCGTGAAAGATTCCCCACTTTACAGCTCTGATAATTGTGAAAAATGCACACTGACTCACTTACACTAGCTGGTTGATAGTTAAAAGACCTGCTCAGTTCCTTCAGAAAAGAATCAGTTCACATTTTATGAATGGCATGAATAGGTTCATATCATGTTCTTTATTTCTTGTTTTATTCTTGTAAAGTGTTGTCAGGTACACTAATTTTAGTTTCACTAAAACAGTTTCGTTAGTATTATTTTAAATCTAGAAATAAATTCATTTATCATTTGTGTTAGATTATCGCTTATAAGTTGTATTTTGCTTTTAAAGTATATTCATCTAAAGGTGTTTGCGCAGGGAAATTGATGATATATATTTTAAATAATTTTGTTTGTATTTTTTTTAACAACAAATATGGTGCATTTTGTTAGATAATTGCAAAAGAAGGATTTAAACTACGAAACTTAAGGTTAATGCAGCAACTGTTTTATTAGTTCTGAAGTTTACTGGGTTTTTTTTGTTTGTTTTTTAGCACCAAATCTTACTACCCGTTCAAGTTATACACTTATGTACTAATTACACTAATGGTTTCAGGGATTAGAGAGGTTATATCTATATGAAGTGTGCCCGCATTTGTGTGGAAGGAGAATGGAAAGCAATTTTGTAAAAACCGCCCTCAATACACCCTACTGAGATTTGAACCTCGATCTCCTTGTCAATGGCAATCTATTCTACTGCGAGAGTAGCACGTTAGACCACGCAGCCACCGAAGCTGGTTTACTGTGTTAATTGAAATGTTGTGTACATAAAACAGTGTCCAACCACTTCTGAAAGTCATTCTTTCGAATCCTGATTTGATTTAAGATTTTATCTTAACATAAAGTGAAAGTGTGTGAAATACAATAGATTGAAAGTTCACTACTACAAGTTTGTTTTTGGGTGCTAATAGCTTCTTGTGCTAAGCACTTGTTCTTATTTGTGTCAAAGACACAATTTTTTACTTTATCATATAAATAAATTATATTTTAATCATAAAATATATTTCCTTCAAGATTATAATGAATATTGGCATTTTATATTTTCACAAATTAAAAAACAAAAACAAAACAGTCTTTACAATTCTGTCCACCCCTATTTCTGTACCTTGAACTACAGCCGCAGCGATTTGATGGGGTTCTTTTAAGGTGGGTGTGTAGGGGGCACGTGAAAAGGTAAGTGTTTTTGCAGTTTTTATAGCAAAACCTTTTTTTGGTCAAAATAAATAAAATATTTCTCCAGTAGAAACATAGACTTTAATTTTCTTCGCATGTTGATATCAACAGTTGTTGAATATCTGTCATGATCCATAGCGGCACTAGATGACAAAACTTTTTAGATTAAGAGAAAAAGTTTCCACTAAATCCCAGGACACCCATGACAGATATTCAACAACTGTTGATATCACCATGTGAAGAAAATTAAAGTCTCAGTTTGTACTGAAGCAATATTTGGTGATTTTGGCAAAAAAAAAAAGTTTACTATAAAAACGGCAAAAACACTGACCTTTTCTCGCGTGCCCTGCACCCCCACCTTAAACTTGGTATTTATATGTTTTTTTGGCCATAACTTGAGTCAAAGTTGGGATTTTAATTTTAGCCAATTATTTAAAAAAATTCAAAAATGTGTTTAGAGATTTTGTTTAGCATGGATATAAGGAAAGGGTTCTACCTGATAACTAACACTATATACCTTTTTTTATATATATAAACTGATTTAAGGATTTTTTTTTTTTGTTTTTTGACCAAATTTTGAAATTTCCTTCCAAACTCTGATAGACCACGTTTTTGTATTTTAAATATCAAAAGTCAAAGTATTGTTAAAATTCGATCTTATTTGGGTTACCAAACAATATCACTTGTTCAAATTCAGAAAATATTAAGCAAGTGTGCTTATCAAGCTTCAAGCCATTGTTATAACGTCAGTATTGTTATTATTAGGTGTTCTGTCTTACGACAGGTCCATTCCTTTTGTCAGTGAACTTAGACCGCTTCTGCGCCTCTATATTTGTTGGGAAAATATAGGACTCTTGGTCATGAATATGGGGGTAGATCATCCATTCGAATAAAAAAATATTTAAAAAAATGTTGGGTAACATTTTAGACACATTTTAGGTTTATTAAAAAAAATGTAATCAATATGACTAATCTCATAAAATGAAACATAAATTAAGATAACACCATTTCTATCATAGTGTAAAGGTTGAATAAATACAAAAGTTTGTCCTAGCTACTTTTTTTTTTAAATAAAATATATATTTTCTGTCACAAACATCTGCCACCATGTGATTGCTTTAAGACAAGGGTTTACAAATGGTGGCCCACAATGCTCCGCTAAGTTTCTTGGAAAAGTAATCTACTCTAGCAGAATTGAAGTTCTCGACCAAGAAATGGAAAGTTTTTACTTGCGTGGGGAAAATACATGGAAGCTCCAACTTATGTTTCATTCAGTAATAAACTTAATTGCGTTCTATTTTTATAATAACTTGTGACCTTGAGTTCTATTTCCTTTTACCGCCTAGCCGATTACTATGCGACCCTCGGGCACTTTTAAGTTGGAAACCCCTGCTCTACGACCTGGAACTCAAGCTAATTTCTATATCCACTCTACTACACAACCGGTTTCTGGTCTAGATTATATTAATTGGCTAAGCAAGTATGAAATATATATTCTAATTTTTTGAACTAAGCTCATCCAAATCCAAATCTAGAATTCATTGAATTTCTTTCATAATTTCGAAGATTCACTGATGAAGTTTTTGCCCTCTACTCTGGCGTTCCATGGCCGAGTGGTTTAGTGGCCGTACCATGTAGGCTTGTTCCGAGTCTGTGATGTCAAGTCGAGCATGACCAAACTGTAACACGGTGTACTCTATATCATGGTATATGCATCTTGGTGGGCCGTCATGTGTTGTGGACCATGGCCTGCAATAAACTTGTTTCTTTGAAACCTAGACAAATGGGTACACATCTTGATGTTCCTGGGAATATACTCAAGTCAACATATATTGATTGTGCCTTACAGATGAATGTTTTCATGTGGTCTAGGTTTTTGTTTGTTTTTTCAGTAATCACTAATATCTTAAAAAAAAGTAAAATCTGTTAAACTTTTTTTTTATTCGGGTTGTTTATTGTGAACTTTCTGAATCAACTGATTATATAAACACCTGACTTTTTTGGCATTCTATTATTATTTGGCGGCACGCAGGGATGCGATTTATTTATATTATGCAGGATAAAACTTTGGCTCAAATTTTAAGTCTCACCTTGGGTGGATTAAACTCTTGATTCGGCCCTCGTTGGGACTATACCTAATTGTAAAAATAAAATGTTAGATAATTGTAAACTGTATTTTTCATTGGTTAATCCGCTCTTGTGTCTGTAAAACATGGCAATTTGCAAAAAAGTGTTAAATAAATAGCCTTACACCTGATTCGGTGGCCGCATGGTCTAAGGCGCTACTCTCACATAAGACTAGAGTGCCGATGACGAGGAGATTGAGGTTTGAATCTCGGTCGGTTGTACTGAGGGTGGTTTTTCCAAAAGGATTTTCCACTCCCCTTCCACGCAAATGCGGGTAAATATCCTATAAATATAACCTTCCTAATCACTAAGAACTATTATCATAGTTAGCATAATAATCCAAACGGGTGATAAGACGTGGTGCTGAAAAAATAATAATAAAATAAGTGGGTTTATGACTTATAACAGCAGCATATTTTCACATGAATAATTATATTAAAGTGATAATAAAACACTTAATATTCCACTCATGTGCTTCAGTCCTTGACTTTTATGTTTTTAAGTTTATTGCATTTTGTGAAACTGTTGTGTGGCTGTATTTAATTAATCGGCAGGATTTTTGGAGACTTGTGTTGGCCGATTGTTCAAGTTAGAGTTAATTGAAGACAAAAGCTTTTGCTTTATTTTGTGGTATGGTTACAAAATAACTTGGAATATCTTTATGAATTAAAAACATACAATTTTATTTGTAAGATTTATTTTTATTAAATTTCTATTTTGATGTCGATGGGTAACTAACTGTGCAGTAAAATTTATTTTTTTAAATTATACACAATGTTCATACATGCATATATTTCAGTCATAGACTTTGATTTTTGTTAATTATATATTATACTATTGTGATAATGATGGTGATGTTTTAATCTCTATTTAGTAAACAATCTGTCAATTTTGAGTCAGGGGCAGATTCAGGATTTTCGTGGTGATGGGGCATAGCCTGGATTTTTGGGAGGGGGGCATGGCCCATATTCTCGTGAAGGGGCAAATCTAAGATTTTCATGAGGGAGGTGGATCCAGAATTTTCATGAAGTAGAGACAGCCCAGATTTTTTTGAGGGGTGGGAAGTGGAGGGGAAGGGCGGGCAGGCTCGACGAACGGAGCCAGGGGAGAAATTCTGATGAAAAAAAAATTCTCGAAACTTTGAGAGTAATTTATAGATTAATTAGAAAGTTTGAAAGAAATGCATACAAATTCATCGTTTATTTTTGTTAATTAAATCATACGCAAAAATGTAAATCAATAATTAACATTGAAGCAACAGACTATTGCTATATCACTTGACAGTAGAACTAGTAGTGATTATAACATATAATTAATTTGTTTTGTTTTTTATTTACTATTGTTAATATTAGCTAAAAAATTTCTTGAGTGGGGGAGGCTAAACCCCCCCCCCCCTCCCTCTGAATCCGCATGTGGTTTGAGTGACATTTCTTCTAAAACTAATATATATATATTACTTTCCTATATGTTGCTTGTGATTTTTTTAAAACTCAAATATAGTATCCATCTGCAAATAAATATTTACAATATGAAATAAAAATATTATTTTTTTAATTTAAAATATTTATACTTTTAATAAACGTAATCTGAATTTCAGCATTGGATGATATATATAGAGAGTTGAATGTTTGGAGTACGGTCTGAATAAAAAGGATTATCCCTATTTTATGAAGCAGGCTTAGACATAAACATGGTTCATTTAAAATTATTCATAATTTGGTAACCCTTTTTTATATATTAAATATATAAAACTTAAACACGTAAACAAATATAATGTAGATATTGAAGTGTTTTTTGTTCATTGCGCTGTGCTATTTGATTAAATTGAACAGGTACAGTCTAGTGAAACAAAACAATACATATATATGTATTTGTAATCCTAATTAAGTCCAAGCCACCAATGAAATGTCAATTCATTGTGGAACTATAGTAATATTGTGCTTTGTCGGTGACTTTTTGATCGGGTTTCTTTTATGTCACATTTATTTTGCCGACAACTATTATTGTCATATGAAGACACGTTCTTGTAAATATTTTATAACATTTTTTTTTTTACAAAACACACATGTTTTGTGTGTACCAACTTGTTTCATCAGACAATAAAAAAAAAATCAAACTGTCAATACTGTGTAATGATTGCGGAAGTGAAGAGTTTAGTGTTGTGTTCAAATATTTCAGACAGAAGATTTGTTTCCCCCCGAGACCTATATGGGCCAATGCATGTCATGTAAAGTTGGCAAGCACCCGCAGTACGCGTATTCTCTCGCCCCTGGTGCCCGCTCACGGTATCACCCCATGGATACCTCGTCGGTACAGGTCAGTACAGATATATATATATATCTTGTTAGTGTACTTTAGCTGGAGCTATCATTGTAAGCTATTCATCATTGAGATGGACCCCCAGTCATATATACTTGGGGCCAGTTTCATAGTCAGACTTAGTACGCCTAAAGTGCGAGTCGATACTAAATACAGGAGCATGCCTAAAGTGCGAGTCAATACTAAATACAGGAGCATGCCTAAAGTGCGAGTCGATACTAAATACAGGAGCATGCCTAAAGTGCGAGTCGATACTAAATA
>CABFWB010005222.1:19823-32959 GCA_902151455.1 Timema bartmani | reverse complement strand
TCGCTCGGGTGTGCTAATGGTGCTATTTTTTTTCAAAATGGTTTTCCACTCGAATGCTGGTACATTTCGTCTAAATATAACCTTCCTCCTCCTTAAGACCAATAGCGTAATTAATACATAAGCGTATAACCCGGACAAGTGAGACGCGATGCTTAGAAAAAAAAAAACCTGCTACATCTGATGTTTTAAAATGAAAAAGGTATCATTTGAATTTTTTTTAGTAAACATGAGATCATTAATAAAATAGATATATTCTTTTGTTTAAAAAAATGGTATACTAATTTTAGTTATAAAGTTTCTTCCAGGAACGAAAAGCTTGGATCCTTTGCTTACGTAAGTTTTTTGTTACAACATAATACTCAAATCATTTGTGTCCTGCCTGGTAATTGTTTACTTTAAGACCCTGACTTGGGTTCGAACACTTATACGGCGTGTTAGAGCTTAATATAGTCGGGACTTTTAACTGTGCTTTTCCCGTCCTATAAACAGTTTCACTTTCACAAAATCACCCTTCTTAATTCTTTGTCCTTAAATTAGTGTGATTTGCATAAAGTCTGAACATGCATTTAGCATGGACGTGACAGATAAAACGTTTTCTAAAACATTTCGCGGCCATCTTGACATTTGCCTGCATAATTATATGTTAATGCACACTCTATTAACACTGAACTCAAGTCTTACCTTGACAATATCCACTATGGTTCTGTCATTTAAGCTGCACCATAGTGGAAACTAGCAAAGTAAGCTTACCTATCGTTCAGAATAAAATAATGAAGTGTACTTTGCAAGTTTTTTTCAAATTCTTTCCAAATTGATTTCAATCGAATTGAATGTGTAAATGAAGTTAAGAATAACGAGGATATATTATTAAGGAAATGCACCCACATTAGCGTGCAGATATGGTTAACATCTCAGCTTAAGATCACACACGATAAAATCTCCTTCATTACACCCGGTCGGGATCCGAACACCCTTCTTCCTCCTTAAACAGTGACCAAGTGCATTGCGAGTCTAACGCCGTACTCCACACAGCCACAATTTTGTGTGGTTGGGGTTTGTTAACATTATTTACGCTTATGTACTAATTACTCTAATGGCTTTAAAGATTCAGGAAGGTTATATTTCCAGGAAGTGCGCCAGCATTTTCGTGGAGGGAGAGTGGTAAACTATTTTGAACTCAATACACCCGACTGAGATTCGATCTTCCCGTCATCGACATTTTAATGTCTACTGCGAAAGTAGCGCGTTAGACTATGCGGCCACCGAAGCGGGGGGTGTAAGCTTATTAAATTATGTGTCTGCACTCTGCCCACACGACTTGAAAACTTTACGTAACTCAAGAACATAAATAAACTCTCCAAGCCCAGCAGCCAATTTATCTTTTTTGTGAAAATAAAAACACCATTTCCAGGCCATGTCCGGAATAAAACCAGGAACCCTTGGTTCAGTGTGCAGAAGTTAAAGTGTCGGATGCTCTGAACACGTGCTGTATCTTGATCTTAGATCGACTGACGTGTCTTTGTTCGGATTCCACTATCTTCGTAACACGGCCGTGATGTCGTCTGTAAACAGTAAGCACTACACTCGAATATCCGGGTTAATTGAAGGGAGGCGTTCCATGGATAAACCGGAAACACGGTTAACTCAATTTAAAAGTATATTTAACGATTAACTGCGTTTTAAACTGCTTTAGAATTGAGGTCAGCGCAGCCGGAGTGGAGGCTCGTCACATGCTCGACCAATCAGTGAAGGGTAGTTGTCATAGCAACCGAGGCACGTTGCCAGATTTATTGACAGTCATCGAATATGCTTGCATAGTATTAACGCGCAAACTCCCGCAATGTGGCAACTATGTTTCTCAGCCTACCCACCACGCGAACTCCCGCCATGTGGCAACTGTGCTCCTCAGCCTACCCACCACGCGAACTCCCGCCATGTGGCAACTGTGCTCCTCAGCCTACCCACCACGTGAACTCCCGCCATGTGGAAACTGTGCTCCTCAGCCTACCCACCACGCGAAATTCCGCCATGTGGCAACTGTGCTCCTCAGCCTACCCACCACGTGGATACTAAATCAGTTTAAACCGCAGTATAATAGTCCGTCACATCCCACAACGCTTCCTTAAAACCCGCTTCGGTGGCCACATGTTCTTAGGCGCTATTCTCGCAGAAGACTATACTTCCAATGATAGGGGGTTGGGTTCGAACTCCGGTCGGGCTTACTGAGTTTTTATTGCCTAAAATTGTTTTCTACTCTATATCCATGCAAATGCGGATACACTTCCTATAAATTTAACTTTCTTCATACCCAACACGCTAGCGTAATTAGTACTTAAGCGTTATAACCTGAACGGGTAGACGCGATGCTGCTAAAATAAATAATGTATTCATAAATATATCCCCTTCCCTTGGGGCTTAAGCGATAAATAATCGTCTCTTTATTGTCATTATTTGTATGAATCTTATTTTCAGTAATCAAAATAGTTTCAAGGTTGTCTTTTAATAGGTTTTTATTTGCTAACGACTTATACCCACCTCTCCCTCCCCTCACTGATACCCCAAATCACTTTGATGGTTGTATGTACGTATATCTATGATAGGCGTTAACCGCCTCCATCGACCTAGCCCCTTCACCTACTTAATAGATCACAAGCCACCACTGCAGAAAAATTACCGAAAAATTGTCATCTCCACGTTTAACACAACGGTTACTAGCGGTGACCGCCTCGGTAAGCGAGAAATTGCCGCGCAGATGTTCAGTTTTAACGCAATATTTAATTATTCGATGCCTTATTTAAAAACATCGTGTGGACCAAATTAAATTCCAAAGATTTCAAGCGGGCTCTTTTTTCCTTAACAACCCTATAGTTTGAGTTTTATTAATAGAAACAAAATGTGTGAAAATGTGACGTTAGCTAATTTTCAGCGACTTTTTAATCTAATTTGCGGAGCTATTAGGCTAGGCTTGATGAAAAAAGGGTTCTAGATCCGACCTTTCTCTAAAAAAAAAAATACTGTAATTTTTTGATACCGTCACAAAACAGAAAATGTTAAAATATTTGAGAACTAGCAGCGAGCGAGCTTTCCTTTTTCCTTTCATAGTTTTCTCTTTACCCTCTTTCTTATTGGCATGATATTGGGTGGTTGCGGGTGAAGGGTGAATGGGAGTATAAGCTTTGACATAACAGAGGCATAATTAAAGAAAACGGCACAAACTCCTGTGGCCTAATGTCAGCGAATGATACTTTCTCGCTGACCGAGAGCGAGGTGTTTGTGAAGAGGAGGTTAATTTAAAAGGATGGGTACCCGAATTCGTATGGAGAGGTTGATAAAACCTCGGTGATAAGTCACCTTTGAAAAAACAAAAAAAACCCAGCCCTCCCCACTGCACCCGGCCTAGATTTTAAAATGGCGATCCAGTCTTTCGGGAGACCGTGTGGCAACCGATGCGGATAGTCTACGTGCGGAAACTCTACGCTGATATCATAAGGAGACTGCGGCAGTAGAAGGCGGAGGAAGAGATTTGAGGCGTCCACTGATTCTCTACCTTTAGATCAAAGCAGTTTCCGGTCAAATGCCTTGCACATGTGTTAGAGACACCAATACCAGCAGCCTCCTCTATAAAGGGAGCCAACTAACTTCCTTTCAAAAGGCTTCACAAAGTAATTCTAACCTTAGATCTTCATTCTTCCTATAAAAACAAACTAAAAAAAACATTACTACGCCCTTTCATTAGCAAATAGTTAAATCAAAAATGTATCTGGTATTATTAGATTATTATCATTACCGCGTCTTACTACCCGTTCGAGTTATACGCACTTACGCTAATGTGTAATGGTAGGGTGATTGTGAAATGAAATGGAGGACCTACCGTTTAACGTGGGATCCGAACCACGGTGGTAGGCCTGGCATTTCACACGTTCACAAGTTGTGATTAATACACGTCTTGTCAGAGGTGAAGGAAGGGTAAATCTGTGCCGGGACCGAGGATTGAGCCCTGGACCCTCAACACAGAAGTCTGACACCTTACCCCTAGACCGCCAGGTCACCCGGTATTATTAGAAGAGACTTGAAAGCTTTGATAGTAATTCGATGATTTATTTCATTTGGAGTTATTGAATATAATGTTGATAGTGAGTATGAGAGTGGATCAACCCTTAAACTTTAAACTTGAACCTAATTAACCAAACCCTGGTGACCGTGGGGTGGTTCCTCTTTCGGGAAAATATCCAAGGTACCAGCCGGGACCCCTAGGCTTGGGAGTCAGGTGCACCGACCACTACACCACGGAGCAAGTTGCCGCACATGGTAAACGGAGTGTACATGTTATGTTCTTGACCGTGAATAGGTCCGTGGTTCGTTTTCAGGTAGGAGTAAATAGATACACTACCGTCAATCATCATCGTTCAAGAGATTAGAGGACGAACCACAATGTGGCACCCAAATATACACCCCCTCATGCACCCTGACCTACCGAGACCTGCCCTTTTCGTGCGACGCAGCCCAACGTGTGGGTCACTAAAGCCAGTGTAGGGTTGATACAGTGAAACGTTGGAGGAGGGTTTTAGGGTGTCTCGTTTCATTCTCCCTGCAGACTTCCATTCAAGCTGCTGCTGTATTGATTTCCTTCTCGCAGTCCTGGTTGCGCTTCTGCCCGTGGACTGTTGGGCGGCGCCAGCGTAGACTTCTGCATGGTCACGTGGGCTGTAAGACACCCCCACAACCTCGTCTAATGCTCTCACAAGCTCTTATTTTGGTTTTTCCTATAAATGCACGGGGTCTTTATTTATTTTTAAGTTTTGTTTATGATATTTGTAGGAATAGGTTCTCTTTGTGGTAGTATTTATGCCAAGGCATAAACACCCGCTAATAAAGTTTAACAATCCACCTATTGTTTATGCAGTGAACAATTTCCAAAAAGTTTGTGTTATAATCGTCGACCTCGGTGGTCTTGGGGTAAAGTGCTCGCCTCAGGACTCCGATGTTCGTGGGTTCAAACACAGCCGGGGTCGATGGATTTTCCTTAATCGATAACAATCCGTAGCACAACTTCCTTCGTAGAGGAAGTAAAGTCGTCGGTCCCATGTCGATTGTGGCATGTAAAAAAAAACTTGAAAGGTTTATGAGAATACCTTTCCCGGCAAAATTGGTAGGCCCTTTTCGCTCTCACTCGTAGAAATTCTCGTATCGGTCGGTTCGAAAAGTGCACGTTAAAAATCTAAAATGAATTTAAAAAAAACCTGAAAATGAACTAAAATTTAAAAAAATAATTGCTTTAAAATACACATAAAACATCTCATTAAAATTGTTTTCAATTGAAGAATGCACCCTCACGTAGTTTCATTTTTTAGTTATTATTATTTTTATTATTAGCACCGCTTCTTACTACCCGTTCGGGTTATACACACTTACGCTAATGTGTAATGGTAGGGTGATTGTGAGATAAATGGAGGACCTACAGTTTAACGTGGGATCCGAACCACGGTGGTAGGCCTGGCATTCCTCACATTCACAAGTTGTGATTAATACACGTCTTGTCAGAGGTGAAGGAAGGGTTTGGCAATCAGATAAATCTGTGCCGGGACCGAGGATTGAACCCCGGACCTCCCAGCACAGAAGTCTGACACCTTACCCCTAGACCGCCAGCTCACCAGTATTAATAAAACATACTTTTATTTTCTAGTTAGAACATAATCAATCGTATATTTAATTTCCCGGTTAATCGGCTGTGCGTTGGGCCCTTAAAGGACAGGGAGGGATGCGTTTGTTTTGTTGGACCTAGAATTAATTAGGACAAGTCGTTAATAGCCAGCACTAAGCCACTAGAGCACACAAACAAATTGAAGTGTAGCTTAAAAAACCTTCATTTGGTTCACACTTATTTAATTGCACTGGTTAACACTACACTTGTAATCAGGACAATCTCTTCTAAGGAACAATAAATAAACACACATTGAGGCCTCTGTACACTGCAAGTCATATTGCATCAAATGTTAGAGCAGGCCGAAATAAAACCAAATGAACCAACCAACTTTTTCCTCTTTCCTATAATTACAAATAGAGTATAGAGAAAGTATTGTAATGCTAGGGAAATAAATTAATAATGCCGAAGAAGTACAGCTGGGGAAGTAATAAATGAAACACATTTTCGCAGAGATACGTAGGGGCGCGTGTGGTGATATTGCGGGGGTAGGTGGGTTACTAAGAAAAAATAGACTATACTGGATATCATCTTTGAGGAAACTGCATGGTTACTATTGGGAAACAGCGTTGTCATTCTCTCGTTTCCGTGTGGTCAATCTTCCTTCAAATATAAGACAAGTTTGGCAACGCTGGTTAGTCGAGGTTGCCAATAGCTCCTTCTTACCCC
This sequence comes from Timema bartmani, assembly GCA_902151455.1. NCBI lineage: Eukaryota > Metazoa > Arthropoda > Insecta > Phasmatodea > Timematidae > Timema > Timema bartmani. The sequence goes on along the minus strand of CABFWB010005222.1, from coordinate 26,589 downwards.
AGCACACCACCTTCATACATAACTGAGAGCTAGGAGATTTGGTCAGTAGCTCCTTCTTACCCCAGCACACCACCTTCAGACATAACTGAGAGAGAGGAGATTTTGGCCAGTAGCTCCTTCTTACCCCAGCACACCACATTCAGACATAACTGAGAGCTAGGAGATTTGGCCAGTAGCTCCTTACCCCAGCACACCACCTTCAGACATAACTAAAAGGGAGGAGATTTGGCAACAGTTAACTGAGAGAGAGCGAAGTTAAAGCTATCCTTCGTAAGACCTGCAGTTCCCTCAGCGATGATATTGGGTGTAGCGTCTATTTCTTCCATCTTGATTCGCTTGAACGTAAATAGTATTTGTACTATTGGCGGCATAAAACCACGACCGAGTCCCTGGTTGCTGTTATATCAATGATAGCTCTTAGTAGTTTATGATAGCCACACGTCCATCACAGACTCTGTCTTAAAATATGAGCTAGGAATTACCCTGGGTAGGGGATGACTCCTGGATAGCTCAATGATAAGAGCATTGACATTCCAAGCCAAAGGTCCCGGGTTCGATTCCCGTGTCCATGTGTCATTTTTTAATGTATTCGAACTATTACTTTGTATTTAAAAAAATTATTGTTCTTAAATGAGCACTGACTTTTAAAAATTTCCTTGAATTTTCTGTCACGCCAAATTTCCCTGATTTTCGAGATTTTTCCTGTTTTCCAGGCGCGTATCAATGAACCCTGACTTTGAGAAGTTACCTCTTGATATACACATGCACCTCTTGATATACACATTGCACCTCTTGATACACACATGCACCTCTTGATACACACATGCACCTCTTGATACACACATGCACCTCTTGATATACACATCAGGGTGTCCACCATCCAGGAAAACTGGAATTAGCCGGGGATTTGAAGTGGTCGAGGAAAAAATGGGAAAGTCAAGAATTTGGTAAACTAAAAAAATCCTGGAAAATGTTGTTTTACTCGAAATATAATAATCATTAAATCAGTAAATTACAATATGATTCAGACTGTCTTTTGTTTGTAGATGTGTAATATATTTTTTAATTCCTAGTAGAACATGTTAATACAAAATAAAAAAACTTTATTTAAATCTTAAAATATACAATCATTCATAAAAAAGATTAACAAAAACTGGGGCTGGGGAGGGGGGGACAGAAGGGTGTGGACATATTTTTGAGTTGGGAATTTTGGGAAGTGATCAGGGCAAATCAGGGAAAAAGCCGGGAATTTCATTGGTCAAATTGAGTAGACACCAACAATGCACTGCTTTATTTATTAATTTATTTACTTCTTACCACCCGCTCGGCATATACACCTATATACTAAATTACGATTATTAGTTTTAAGGTGAAGGAAGGCTATATTTAGGGGAAGTGTACACGCATTTGCGTGGAGGGAGAGAGTGGAAAACCATTTAGTAAAAACCCCCCTCATTATACCCGACCAAGATTCGAACCTTGATCTCCCCGTCATTGGCAGTCCAGTCTAATGCGAGAGTAGTGCGTTAGACACCGATGCAGGTAATGAATGAATGGTACCTCTAGGAGCTGAGGCTGTGAAAATGATAGGTAGCAATTATTCTTCTCACGGGAGATCATGGTGACAGGCCGACTGTTAGATGTGGAGGTTTTTATTTTTTAATTTAGCACCTCGTCTTACTATCCGTTCGGGTTGTACGCTTAAGTACTAATTACGATGATGGGTTAGGAATAGGAAAAGTTGAATATAGGGGAAGTGAACCCGCATTTGCGTGGAGGGAGAGTGGAAAACCATTTAGGAAAAACCACCCCCTCCAGTTCACCTGACCGAGATTCGAACCTCGATCTCCCCGTCCTCGGCAATCGAGCTCAACACGACTAGCGCGTTAGCCAACTACGCCACAGAGGCGGTTCATGTGGAGGTTGAAGTACATTTTGGTGTCAGGCTAGTGTGTGAGACGACTGACTGACCAAGGTTTGACAGAGGTTGCGAACGCTAGGCTCCTTATCAAGTAGGTGTGCCCTATCTCAGTACTGTCCCGCGTAGGATCACCTGGCGGTCTAGGGGGTAAGGTGTCAGATTTCTATGCTGGGAGGTCCGGGGCTCAATCCTCGGTCCCGGCACAGATTTATCTGATTGCCAAACCACTCCTTCACCTCTGACAAGACGTGTATTAATCACAACTTGTGAATGTGTGGAATACCAGGCCTCCACCGTGGTTCGGATTCCACGTTAAACTGTAGGTCCTCCATTTCATCTCACAATCACCCTACCATTACACATTAGCGTAAGTGCGTACAACCCGAATGGGTAGTAAGACGCGGTGATGATAACTTAAGGTTGGATGGAGGGGGACGTGAGGAAAAGGTCACTGTTTTTTCCACTTTTTATGACGAACACTTTTTTTTTTTCCAAAATATATCAAATACTTCTCCAGTACAGACGTAGATTTTAATTTTCTTCGCATGTTGATATAAACAGTCCCTGAATATCTGTCAATGAGCATGGTGGCATTATTTTACAAACATTTTAAATGAAGAGAAAATGTTACCCTTAAATTTCAGAACACCCCTTGACTAGTAGCGTCCCCACGGGGGGGCTTGAGGGGGCTCGAGCCTCCCCCCAACGTAGTTTGGGGATGCCCCGAGATCTACGCAGATCCGAAGAGAAAATAAAATGTTGGAAGGGGAGGGTATGACCAGTTAAACATTATGAACAAAATAAATCAAGTGCCACACATCCTTGTGTTGCTCCTCCCTAATAGTCTAATTGATGTTCTTGCAGTCTAGGGTGTGGCCTAAGTCTTGAAGATTGCGGCGGGTTCCAAATCTCCCAGTTTCACACGTGGTTCCACCGAGGAGTTTCACAGTGGCTAGACATTTACCTATTATAAATAATCCGTAATTTTTGTGACAGTAGGCCTATGTGACGGTTAAGCCAACTTTAATTTAAGCCTATTCATTTAATATTTTGTTAAATTATCACGTTTATAATAGTAAAAATATAATTGATCAAGGTAACAAAAATACAAATTAAAAACCTTCCAAAAAGGCTTCTAGGTGTATATAATTGTTAAAACAAAATAAATTGCCTCCGGTGGTTGGGTGAACTTCCCCCCATACTTCGTAATCCTACATAAGTTAGTGGTTAGCGGAACCCCTAGAAAAATTGATACTTATTTTGCCCATAGCTATCATGATAGTTTGTTCACACGTCAGGGGCGGCCTGATTTAAATTTTTCGCCCGGAAGGGACTACTTTTCTACTTTTTTACACCCCCCCGAGCCTGGATATAGTCGACTTTTACTGATTTTGTAGTTTTTTAAGCACCGCGTCTTACTACCTATTCGGGTTATTCGCTTGTGTACTGAATTACCCTAATTGTTTTAGGGGCTAGGAAGGTTATATTTATAGTAAGTGTACCCGCATTTGCTTGTAGAGAGAGTCTAAAACCATTTTGGATAAACCGCCCTCATTAAATCCGACCGAGACTCGAACTTCGATCCGGCCTTTCATCGGCAGTCTAGTCTATTGCGAGAGTAGCGCCTTAGACCATGCGGCCACTGAAGCGGGTAGGTCGCTCTACCGTTCTCCGCTCCTTTAAACCGGGTAGAAGTCACAGCGCTACCGACGGGACGTCCCACTGATTGATTAGTTCGCTCAATACGTTCTGATGGATGAGCGGTTCGGGTTTCGTCACTGGGCACGCAACATAACCCCAGCCAGACTTATCCGCCTTGTTGAGCAGGTCACGAGGGAGATTAAGGTGACTGGCCCTTTTCATTTGGCGTGAAAATGCAGAGCCGTGGGAACAAACGGTTATCTTCAAGAATATTTATTGTTTTGCAATTTTCTTTTCGGAAACAGTTTGTTCAAGAAAGTTTTACTTTTTATATACACACCTCCTCTATAATTTTAACAGTGATCAAATATCAATAGTATTGACATTTTTCTAATAGAAAACTGCCGGCTTCATAACAAAAAATAAGAAAATGTAACAATTAATAAACATCGATACATTATCTTAGAAGGGGGTGTTGAAAATATTAACTTGAAAATTTCACTCGTTCTCGATAAAACTGGTTTTTCCAAACGTATCATTTCTCCGCAAAACCTGTCTGGTAGCTTGCGCTATCTACGGTTTCCGTGATCTATCTGTTCTTGTTGGCGCGGAAGGATACTTTGATCGGTTGTGAAGCCACGCCGCGCCTTTCAACCTCCCGCCCACCATCCCACAAAACAGGTTTTAGACTTGCATTTGACAGAGCCAAGGGCCTTAATGCATGAATTCAAGCAAACGTTTTTACCAAGAAAATTATTTAATAAAATCAACATCATAAGAACCTTCTCATATCCGGATCCGGCCAATATTTTATTAATAATAATGGTCGAAATAAAAACCTATAAATGAATAACTTCATTCATGAAAATATACTGCAACCTGTCCCCTGACCACACATTTATCATCTTGATAGAGGGGAAAAACACTTTCATCAACGATTCATTTTGTAGGCCATACTGGGATTCAAACCTGGCACCCTTTCTCACTAAGCAGATGCTCAATCGACTGGCTCAGGCACCTTAGTTCAGTCGGTAGAGTGTCTCTCTACCTAGTTAAGGGTCCAGGGTTCGATTTCTGGCATGGCCGTGAAACTTATCATTGGTTTATTATTTCTTTCTTTTATTTAGCACCGCGTCTTACCACCCGTTCGGATTATACGCTTAAGTACTAATTACGCTGATGAATTAGGATTTGGGAAGGTTGAATTTAGAGGAAGAGAACCCGCACTTGCGTGGATGGGAGAGTGGAAAACCATTTAGGAAAAACCACCCCCAGTTCACCCGACCGAGATTCGAACTTCGATCTCCCCGTCCTTGGCGGTCTAGCTCAACAAAAAACTAGGGTTTTAGCTAATTACGCCACCGAGGTGGGTCTTATTATTGGTGAATTGTTGGTTTACCCTTTTAGAGTGATGGATTTAACGATTGGGAGGCTGGATGTTGTGTCTGTTCAAGATTTAAGTTAATAGGTCATGTGCTGATATAATCAGTCGGTTCAGAAAGTGCATATTAAATACTAAGGCCTACCTCAAATAAATTTTAAAAAATAAATAATAACAAAGCTATGAAATCTAACAGGATACATCAAAGGTTATTAATGAAAGAAGGGAGGGGATGGTAATGTATAACTTCCTGTGATAGCCCCCATTTAACATAGTGTTGTTGATTCGCTAACACCCGAGCAAGTCATCATAAACCGGCCATTATCACTCGTAAGTCCGGGTAAATCGGGAGGTCTGAAGTGAACGTTTGATAGCTCATTTGGACATCTGTGTCTTGTGCTCCTGTTATGACGCAGCAATGGTTCTTGTTCTTAGTGTTGGCCGCCATCACACTCTTTGGTCTCGCGTTCTCTTTGACTGTGTACTACAGTTATTTTCTCAAGGTCAGTCTATGTGGATTCATTTATTAAACAATAATATGTGGGGTAAAGTGCTCGCCTCAGGACCCGAAGTTCGTGGGTTCCGACCCAGCTGGGGTGGACGGATTTTTCTTGAGGGATAAAAATCCGTAGCACTACTTCCTTCGGAGGTGAAATAAAGCATTCGCTCCCATATTTATTGTGGCATGTAAAAGAACCCTGGAAGGTATGTGAAAAAATCTTTCTCGACAAAATTGGTAGGATCCTTTAGCGTTGCCTCATAGAAATTATATCGTGTGCTGATATAAATCAGTCTATCCAGAAAGTGCACGTTAAATAATAAATAGTACGGAATTCCGCACGGACTTTCTCACTCCATTGTTTAAAAATGCAGATATTTAATCAAAACTCTTAAGATAGGCCTATATTAAACGAAATAATATACACTAACAAACCCGAGCAAAAATTGCGTTATACTTATGTTAAACAATTTTTTTTTACTCCCAGATTTAAATTTTATGATTTTCTATTTAAAGAATTAAAGTCTTTACTAATATATTTGGACCAAAAAAAAAATCGATATTGGGTCCACAAGAGTCAATACTTTGTATTCAAGTTTCGACTTTCGGTTAACATTTTCGACATTTTATTAGGGGTTGCACATCTTATGGTTGTCGCATTTTTATTAAATTCCTCATTTATAAATTTTGACCAACAAAATAGGTAAATATTGACTAGCAACTTATCTACTTACTCAATGGTATTAGAGAATTATTGCGTTAAAACTTATATAGTGTCTATGTACAACTAAAGCTCACAAAATTGTATTAATATATTTGTCAATATCTCCGAAACTATTGGTTTTATAAAAATATGTTTCAAATAAAATATTTGTATTATAAATAGACCTACATATTTTCAATGATAAGTAATTTCATATCTCAAATAGTTTCGGAGATGATAAAAAAAATGAAAATTTACGCATCAGACCGGAACCCTTAAAATAATTTTGTCGAAAAAAATAAGAGTAGCCATTTTGTTTATAGTATTGATCAAGGTTTAGAAATGAAATTTAATTAAAATTGTTTGAGCCGATTTTGAGAAAATCGATTTTTTTTTCTTTTCACTCTTCTGTAAACTACCCTTAATTTTAGGGTTCGATATCCAATTCAAAAAACCCTCGGGGAAATCCTATGAAGTTTTAGCCCAATCGGTAAAATAGTTTAGGCTCTAGTCCGAGATACAGATAGACAGAAATCTAAAAAAAATTTTTTTTTTTAAATTTGGGGGGGTTCTGAAACGTCAACATTCATCAAAATCTCGAGTTCGATTTTTTTTTTTTTT
>CABFWB010005222.1:7373-18934 GCA_902151455.1 Timema bartmani | reverse complement strand
TTGGGGGAGGGGTTTTTAACCCCCCCCCCCCCCGGATACGACCTTGAACGTAGGGGAAGCTTTTCTCGTCTTACCTCTCTTCAACGCCTGTCATAGCGTCGGGGCGCCAGTAGGCGCCGCTCCCCCTTCTCTCCCCTCTTACGAACCACCCCCTACTCTCGGCATCAAAATGGCGGCCGCCCTTCGTTTTGTGCGGTCGTTAAAAAAAAAAAAGAGTAGTTTCATACCAGATTGATCACGTCCTATTAGCGATACGGTCTTCTTTGCGAACCTCCTATGAAGGTCGTTTCGTGTTTATTTCAGAGTCCATCCCACCTGAAGGTTATTTGATGGTGACTCGCCGTTTCCAGTCTGTCGGGGAAAGTGTTGAAATAAAAAGGTACTTTTGTTTTCGAGTTGTTGTGACAGTTGGTATGGCTAATTATTGATGTTCTGAGAGAGCGCCGTTCATCAATTCGTCTACTGGTGTGCTGGTTGTGGCTTTTCGTTCCTCATCTGAAGGGACATGTAGGGTTAGCTAAGTGTTCCTCACACGATGAAGTGGCGATTTAATTTGTGCGTTTTTAGAAAGCTGGGGAGGGGGAAACGGTCTTAAGAAATTGTTTTAGTGTGTAGTGTGGTGTTCACCCATTGGTAAATTCAAGATAGAACATTTACTTTGACTTTCCACTTGTTGGATATTAACCATGGAGTGTATGGATATAAACTTGGATTCTGAAGTCACGGTAAGACGATTTCAAGGTCACTGTATAGGTATTTTTATTTTACAGTATTTATCCAGGCTAATGCTGGTGCATTAAAAAATCATTCTCGTGCCTACATTATTAGATTAAGTAGTTAATAGCCGTCGTCCGACATCTTAGCTCAATCGGTAGCGTGTATGTTTATTGTGTTTAAGGGTCCCGGGTTCGATTCCTGACATGGCTGAAAAATTTATCACTGGTGAAATGTGGGGTTATCCTTTCACATTGACGAATTAACGGCCTGGGGATTTGTTGTTGTGTTTGTTCAAGATTTTAGTTGGTTTAATAAGTCGTGAGCTGATATGATCAGTCGGTTTAGAAAGTGCACCTCAAATGAAATAAATCAAGTTAAAACCCTTGTGTTTTTTTTAATCACCGCGTCTTACTACCCGTTCGGGTTAAGCGCTTATGTACTAATTACACTAATGGTTTTAGTGATTAGGTAGGTTATATTAATAGGAAGTGTACCCGCATTTGCGTGGAGGGAGTGGGGAAAATCTTTTTGGAAAAACCAGCCTCAGTACACCCGACCGAGATTCGAACCTAGATCTCCCCGTCATCAGCAGTCTAGTCTACTGCAAGAGTAGTTCCTTAGACCATGTGGCCACCGAAGCTGGTTAAACTCATCACTATGTTTTATAATCAAGAACCGTGGAGAGGCTCAGCTAAAATCACAATACAGTAGCCCCATGGCTTCTTTGGTACTGACTTCTGACAGTCAACATTTAGGTATATACCTAAATTTTGACTGTCAAAAGTGACAGCTGCTAAACACATGTTTTTTACAGATCATTTGGTTCGGCGTAGGGATACATAATTTAGTCTGGTAGCTTTTCAAAGCTGTCAGCTGTGAGCTGTCAGTCAGCACCAAAGAAGCCATGGGGCTACTGTAGTTCACGTAATTCATTCTTTACTTCTGCCTGTGTTATTGCTTTAGTTCCAGTTGAATTGTCGACTGAAACTTTTCTTATTAATTAATTACTACGAGAAATGATCAATCATCAGTTAACTTGTTTTCAACTATAACGTTCTCTGCTTCCATATTATAATGTCTGTCCTTCCAGTTTTCATTAGACAAATAGCTTTTCAGTGAACTACTGTTCTCTTCTGAGCCGTACAATAATTAACACCTGTCTCATTAACCGGCAGTCTCACTCTCATTAACAGAGAGATCGTTTGGTGAAAAGGAGCCGAGGGCACTCTTTTACCTGGACGTTAAGGTGGGATGGAATAGGGCGCGAGAAAAGACCGGGGTTTTTGTTGTTTTAAAATAAAACTTTTTTTGGGGGGACAAAATAAATAATATATTTCTTCAGTAAAAACATAGTTTAATTTTCTTCACGTGGTGATATCAACAATTGTTAAATATTTTGTAATGAACATGGTTATCTAGCAAAACTTTTTAAATGAAGATAAAAGTTGTCATTAAATTCCAGGACACCCTTGATAGAAATTCAACAACTTTTGATATCAACATGTAAAGAAAATTAAATTCTTTGTTTGTACTGGATAAATATTTTATTTATTTTAGAAGAAAATAATATTTTTTTGCCGTAAAAAAACTGCAAAAACACTGTCTTTTTATCGCCATTTCTTCCATTCCTACCTCAAGTCTTTGCTTCGCGTGCCGCGTCAAGGGGTTTCCCCGGCACACTTTTCTGAACAAAGTTTGATCGGCTACACCTGAGCAGGGCTAGTCCGTGCGGAAACGTGCCTTATTGACTCGGTATGACGTCACACTCTTGGCCACGATATTTCTGGTGCTTTTATGTTCTTTGGGGTGTCTTCGGATTGAGGGGGGGATGTAGGGAAAACGAGAAAAGCTCAGTGTTTTTGCAATTTTGTATAACAAAACTTTTTTTTTTTGCTCATAATAAAAATATTGCACCAGTAGAAACTTAGACTTTAATTTTCTTCATATGTGATATCAACAGTTCTTTAATATCTGTCATAAAAATAGCGGCATTAGATGACAAACTTTTTTAATGGAGTCCGGGGTTCAATCCTCGGTCCCGGCACAGATTTATCTGATCGCCAAACCCTTCCTTCACCTCTAACAAGACGTGTATTAATCACAACTTGTGAATGTGAGGAATGCCAGGCCTCCCACCGTGGTTCGGATCCCACGTTAAACTGTAGGTCCTCCATTTCATCTCACAATCACCCTACCATTACACATTAGCGTAAGTGCGTATAACCTGAATGGGTAGTAAGGCGCGGTGCTAGTAATAATAATAATTTTTAAAGGAAGAGAAAAAGTTGTTATTAAATTCCAGGACACCCTTGGCAGATATTCAATAAATTTTGATATCGCCATGTGAAGAAAACTAAACTATATATATTTTTTGTAAAGAAGCAATATTTGATTTATTTTGGCCCAGAAAAAAGTTTTGCTATAAAAACTGGATAACCGCTGAACTTTTCTGGCGTCCCCTACATTCTCGCTTTAAATAACCCGTCTCACGGCTGGTAGACCGGGATATAAGATACAAGAATATTTTCAAATCATAAATCGCATCCAACTGATGGTGTATTTTTGAAATAAAATATCGTAAAATGGTTTTACTGGTCCAATTCCCACCGTGTTTTAATGGAAACCACAGAAAATCGCACCACAACATAACGTTCAATTCAAAGCTACAGTCCGATCTTGATATAAAGTTTTTTTGAGAGTTATAATTTTCATTTATTTATAAGTAAAGTCATGGCAGCTGCCACTTATCACTTTTGAATAATTTGGTAATAAATTATTTATTACTATTATTATTTTGCACCTGTTCGGGACTAATTACACTAATGGTCTAGGAATTGGGAAGGTTGAATATAGAAGAAGTGAACCCGAATTTGCCGGGAAGGAAAGTGGGAAACCGTTTAGAAAAAATCACCCCCTCCACAGTTCACCCAAGCGAGATTCGAAAACTCGATCTCCCCGTCCTCGGCAGTCTAGCTCAACACGAAACTAGCGCGTTAGCTAATTACGCCACCAAGGCGGGTTGGTAATAAATGTTGACGGCAAAAAATATGTTTGTTTTTTCTAAAAGTTCTTCCCTACCAAAGTCCTACTATACGCGCTGTCCTAGTGGTGAGACAGGTTCTTAAGGGTGCCGCCTACTTTAGGGAAAAATTACCCTCACCCTGCAACTCTGAGGCGTCAAAATAATTGAAACTATCCTTAATTATTTTAGAATTACCTGTTGTAACATTATTTTTTAGCACCGCGTATCTGTTAGGTTATACGCATTTGAACTAATTAAGATAAAAAGTTAGGGGTGAGGAAGGTTGAATTCAGAGGAAGTGTGCCCGCACTTGCTTGGAGGGAGACTGGAAAACCATTTTGGATAAAAACTCCCTTCATTACATTCGACCGGGATTTGAACCACGATCTTCCTGTAATCGGCAGTCTAGTATAACACGGGAGTGACGCCTCATACCATACGGCCACCGAAGCGGGTGAGACACTTTTGAAAAAAAAAATGACTTTGTCAACATTTATCTTATTTTCTCAACTTTCGACATTTCTCATCAAACGTTGTTGAAAATAAGCCAATTAAACTATTTTACACACATTTTTAAAATTATAAAACTGGATAATTTATGTAAGGTTTTTATTTATATAAAGACACGTTGATTTTTATTCGCTCAATTTTTTTCAAAGCGAGATTCATATTTTAAAATAATAACTACCCATTTATTTTTAACCTCTGCAACTCATTTCCGCGCTTCGGTAGGTGGGCCCCTTAAACAATATAGTAAAAGTGTATATACCATGTAGAACATGTTTATTATCTCCTGCTTTACAACGAACAGAGCTGTTTTAATTTTGTTTTTATTTAAGTACAAAGATAAAAAAAAAACAGTCTCTTTAGTAACAAACCATGCACGGCGCACAGTCGGCAATGCCGGGTTCGATTCCTGACATGGCCGAAAAACTAATCGTTGGTGTTTTTACACCTTCACAGTGATGAATTAACGGCCGTGGGACCGAGTGTCTGTTGGTGTATATTTTTAAGGATTTAGTTTTTTTTTAAGTCTTACTGATTAATTCAATTTATTTAGAAAGTTCACTTGTAACTGCCCAAATTCTTCTTTATGCAGCTTTTTGATTAATTAAAAAAACATCATGGCAGAGGAGGGGGATGACAGGGGGGTTAGCAGGTACCTGCTGGTTAAGCAAAGCCGCCCTTTTTAATTTGCCTACAACCATATGTACACTCTATTTATCCTGTAAGATAGGTTTTTTTTAGCATCACGTCTTACTACCCGTTCGGGTTATACACTTATGTACTAATTACAATAATGGTTATAGGGCTCAGGAAGGTTATATTTAAAGAAAGTATACCCGCATTTGCGCGGAAGTGGAGTGGAAAACAATTTTTGGAAAAGTATATGTACTAATTAAACTAATGGTTTTAAAGATTAGGAAGATTATATCTAAGGAAGTGTACACGCATTTGCTTGGTGGGGGAGAGGAAAACAATTTTGGAAAAGCATCTGTACTAATTAAACTAATGGTTTTAGGGATTAGGAAGATTATATTCAAGGAAATGTACCCCCATTGCTTGGAGGGAGAGTGGAAAACCATTTTAGAAAAACCAATCTAATTACACCCGATCTCCCTATCATCGGCAGTCTAGTCTACTGCGAGAGTAGCGCGTTAGACCACGCGGCCACTGAAACGAGTCTCTTATGTTTGTTAGACGGTTGTTCACTGCACTCACTTGGAACAGGGCACTCAGGGCCCTCTGAGTGCTCTAGTTAGTCACGGAGATGTTATCTTTGTGGAGCGCCAGTCCGCCTTAACATCGGTCGACCAAGCTAAGAGTCCATCCCGTCCCACAGATAACATTTCATTTATTCGAAGTATTTAACGTGTACTTTCTGTACCGACTGATTATATCAGCACACGAGAATTTCTCTGAGCGAGAGCGAAAGGGACTACCAATTTCTCCGGGGAGAGGTATTTTCACATACCTTCCAAGGTTCCTTTACATGTCCACAATCGACATGGGACCGACGGCTTTACTTCCTCTCCGAAGGAAGTTGTGCTACGGATTTTTATCGCTAAAGGAAAAAACCCCGTTGACTCCGGTTGGGTTTGAACCCACAGATAACAGACACCTACCTACAGGAAGTTAGGTGATCTAAGTCTATTGTATCTACGGCAGGAGNGCAGGAGTGTAGATAGTGACAGATAGGAAAGATTATCGTGTATCCATTTATTATTTCCTCTACACGATTAACATTTTATCTTTCCCTTCGATCTCATTCATACATTTTACTATTTTTACTTGAATATAATTTCTACATTTTACTATTTTTACTTGAATATAATTTCTACATTTTACTATTTTTACTTGAATATAATTTCTACATTTTACTATTTTTACTTGAATATAATTTCTACATTTTACTTCTTTACCTTTAATATATACTAATTAATACATTTTCCTGCTCTTAATATAACTTTTATTTAGCACCACATCATACTACCCATTCGGGTTTTACGCTTATGTACTAATTACGTCAGAGGTTTTAGGGATTAGAAAGGTTATATATAGGTGTACCCGCATTTGCGTGGAGTGAGTGTAGAAAACCATATAGTAAAAAAAAACTCATTACACCCGACCGAGATTCGAACCTCGATCTTTCCATCATCGGCAGTCTGATCTACTGCGAGAGTAACTCGTTAGACCACGTGGCCACCGAAGTGGGTTGGAAGGGGACGCGAGAAAAGGCCAGTGTTTTTGCAGGGTTTTTTTTTATGGCAAAACGTTTTTTATTTGTCCAAAATAAATAAAATATTGCTCCAGTACAAACATAGAATTTAACTGTCTTCACATCTTGACTTTGAATCTCTTGATTGTCTGTCATGAGTGTTCTGGAATTTAATGACAACTTTTTATCTTCATTTAAAAAGTTTGTCAGATAATGCCACCATGCTCATTGACAGATATTCAACAACTGCTCCTTTTACTTCATTTATATTTAATTACTACATCTTCCTGCCTATTCATTAAGTTTTTTACCTACTATATCCATATTTAGTCTTGAAGCCCTGCATTTCTCGTTCCAAACGAGCGGCTAGGGTCTTGAAAACGTCCTTGGTCGGGTACCAACCGCATCCTCTTTCTACTTTAGGTTAAGTCGAGTGAGACTGCCGTAGTTCAAGTGTTACAAGCTCATCAAGGAAATAAAGGCTTATATGACTCTTACAACATGGGCCTATAACAAAATAAATACAATAGGTTACAAAGCAACCAACATTGACAAAATTTCCCTCGCGTCATTAATATCAAAGCGCTCACTAATTGACATAAGGCATGTATTAACGTATGATTACATAAACCAGGTTCGTCACGCACCCTATAAACCGAGGGGGGCGGGGGAGGGGGCCCAGGGAACTTCGCGAGAAAAAGAAAATTAAAAATATGGAAATTTTAAACATTTTAATTGTAAAATTTAAATATACTTTTGCATGGAAGACAAAATTTAACTGAAGGACTAAGTTCTCTTATTTCGTAAACATGTTTTATCTACTCTTTCTTTACCTTTCCCCCCTGCAAATTGTAAAACGCGGTGCCACAGTTTAATCAACGCTTAGAATTTGCAAACGGTTAAGCTAAGAGGCCTTTAACGTGACATTGGAAGATTGGGCCCTTAAAAGAAAGATTCAATAAATAATATTATTATCACCGCATCTTACTACCCGTTCGTGTTGTACGCACTTACGCTAATGTGTAATGGTAGGGTGATTGTGAGATGAAATGGAGGCCCTACAGTTTAACGTGGGATCCGAACCACGGTGGTAGGCCTGGCATTCCACACATTTACAAGTCGTGATTAATCCACGTCTTGTCAGAGGTGAAGGAAGGGTTTGGCAATCAGATAAATCTGTGCCAGGACCGAGGATTGAACCCCGGATCCCCAGCACAGAAGTCTGACACCTTACCCCTAGACTCCCAGGTCAGCCTTTAATATATGTATGTATATATATAAAGCTCTTCATTCTTAGCTTGTGGTTGAATGACCGTGTATTTAGTGCTTGAATAGCTGTAGTGGAAACCAGTTCATCAGGAATGTTACTGCTATGATGTATGAGAAATACTCACGTAATTACCACCGGTCCCAGGTGGAATTATTACTCCTCTTCACGGTCGAAGTACAGGTGCTCGTGGCCGCCTTCATATACCCCCCCTTCCCCCCGCCAGGTAGATGACTTTTTTTTTAGCGCCGCGTCTTACTAACCGTTCGGTTTGTATGCTTATATACTAATTACGCTAATGGTTTTAGGGATTAAGAAGGTTATATTCAGAGGAAATATACTCCGCATTTGCATGGAGGGAGAGTGGAAAANGCACAGATTTATCTGATTGCCAAACCCTTCCTTCACCTCTGACAAGACGTGTATTAATCACAACTTGTGAATGTGAGGAATGCCAGGCCTCCACCGTGGTTCGGATTCCACGTTAAACTGTAGGTCCTCCATTTCATCTCACAATCACCCAACCATTACACATTAGCGTAAGTGCGTACAACCCGAACGGGTAGTAAGACGCGGTGCTAATAGTAATAATAATAATAATAATAATAATATCTCCCCGTCATCATCAGTCTAATCTACTCTAGGATTAGCGCGTTAGAGCACGCGGCCACCGAGGCCGGTGGGTTAAATAGTATTATCACAACTTTTAAAGGATGAATTTGACGGTTCTCAGTACCGGCTGTGTGTACTAAGATTTTTTATATTCTCCCTCCGTGAAAATACTGATATATTTCTACCAAGTTATACCTTCTTCATCCTTATCCCAACAGCTTAATTACTTGTACGTATAGTTTGGACAGGTGATAAGATTTTTTTAAACTATAGATTAAAAAGGGGATGATTTCTGAACGTCTGCAAGTCGTTTAAGCTATCCGATAGGCGGCCTCCTTAGGGTTATTATTACTTGTTGTATATTAATACTAAAATACACTAAGATACACTAGATATTCAAGACCTTAATGCCGGGATCACGATCAACTTAACGTTGACTTGCAGTTAACTTAACGTAAGAGATGTCCTGTGGAGGTCTTTTACTTTAAGTGAACGTTACTTGAAAGGTATCACGTGATCTAGCCAGCCAATCATTATGCGAGTGACGTCACCAGGGCTATTTAGTAACTCATTTGTTGGTTTTATGACCCATGTTTACTCTTTAGCATAAGTTCTAGTGATCAGACATTGAAACAAAATAATTAAACTATAATAGGAAAGCTGAATTTATTAAAAAAGTTTAATAATAAATATTTATTATATCGATTGAAAACTGTAAACATTCACAGATCATCACTTAACAAATAGTACAAATTACAGATCATACTCGTAGAATGAAGATGTTTGGCTCGAGTTGTTACGTTAAGTTACGTGAATCGTGATCACACATCTGTTTTCTTAAGTTAAGTTAACGTTACGTTAAGTTAAGTTGATCGTGATCCCGGCATAACTTCTGTTGAAAGCGCCGAAGACACGTTTATGGTTGTCAGACAGTGTTCTGTATTTCAATTGTCGACGCAATATGTCAGTAGACATTCCAAGAGAGTATTTAAGTCCTTTATGATCAGAAGGCTTCGTATAAGATTAATCCCACGGTTGTGGCGTGAAACAACAACCTGATTATATTAAATAAATATACACGTAATTAACTCTCATTGATAGTGGTTAGGCAACCCTTCATACATAGCTGCTAAACTCATTGAATTCTCCTTGCCAAGCGAGGCTAGGCAACCCTTCATACATAGCTGTTAAACACATTGATTGAATTCTCCTTGTCAAGAGTGGCTAGGCAATTCTTCATACATAGCTGCTAAACACATTAATTGAATTCTCCTTGTTAAGAGTGGCTAGGCAACTCTTCATACATAGCTGCTAAACACATTGATTGAATTCTCCTTGTCAAGAGTGGCTAGGCAACCCTTCATACATAGATGCTAAACACATTAATTGAATTCTCCTTGTTAAAAGTGGCTAGGCAACCCTTCATACATAGCTGCTAAACACATTGATTGAATTCTCCTTGTCAAGCGAGGCTAGGCAACCCTTCATACATAGCTGTTAAACACATTAATTGAATTCTCCTTGCCAAGAGTGGCTAGGCAACCCTTCATACATAGCTGTTAAACACATTTATTGAATTCTCCTGTCCATTGAATGGCTAGGCAACCCTTCATACTTTGTTGATACGACTCATTGAACATTTATGTACAAAAGTTTTTCCAAAACACACAGAAATCTCTTTGCATATGTTAGATCTAAGCCGTAATACAAATTGTAAACATAATTTAAAGGTACACTATATCTGTTGTGTCTTTGTACAAGATGTAAACTTGTTGACTGAGGTGTCAATACTGCCGTGACCTAATAATACCCCCCCCCCTCCCTTACCTTTGTCGTGCTGCCATTGGTAGGTCATGTTTCATGGGAAATTTTCATACAAAACCCTCAAGTATTGATCATACATTCTTTTCCTATCTCTTCATATAGCTTTTCACTATTTTTATTAATTTAATCGAAGTATTTAACGTGCACTTTCTGAACAGACTGGTTAAATCAGTACACGAATATTTCTATGAGCGAGAGTGAAAGAACCTACCAGTTTTGCCGGGAAAGGTATTTTTTTTCCATACCTTCCAGGGTTCGCGTGTCCACAATCGACGTGGGACAGACGACTTTACTTCCCCCTTCCGAAGGAAGTTGTGCTACGCATTTTTATCGCTCGAGAAAAATCTGTTGACCTCAGCTGGGTTCGAACCCACAGACATCGGATACTGAGGCGAGCATTTTACAGTTTACAGTTATTTCCAAAATTGTCTTCCACTCTCCCTCTACGCAAATGAGGGCACACTTCCTATAAATATAACCTTCCTAATCCCTATAACCATTAGTGTAATTAGTACATAAGCGTATAGCACGAATAGGTAGTAGACCATGTGACCACTGAGGCAGTGTGTGTGTGTGTGTGTGTGTGTGTGTGTGTGTGTGTGTGTGTGTGTGTGTGTGTGTGTGTGTGTGTGTGTGTGTGTCAAGTCTTGGCTTTACTAACGAACATATGTTATTCTAATGAACAGGTGAAGTGTGCTAATTAGGAATCCTAATTTCAGAAGTGGGTCAAGTTTCATTTGGAGAAAGGTAAAAGTGGTGTTGGGTGTTACATCCCTGATTTTTAACGATGGATTTACTTATCAATCTAAAATAAACGGACCGTTTATTTGGTGCAATTCGATTTGCTATTTTATTGTTGCTTAAACTGTTAGAAACTGATTGGTGACCTGGCGGTCTAGGGGTAAGGTGTCAAACTTCTGTGCTGAGGGTCCAGGGTTCAATCCTCGGTCTCAGCACAAATTTATCTGATTGCCAAACCCTTCCTTCACCTCTGACAAGACGTGTATTAATCACAACTTGTGAATGTGAGGAATGCCAGGCCTACCACCGTGGTTCGGATCCCACGTTAAACTGTAGGTCCTCCATTTCATCTCACAATCACCCTACCATTACACATTAGCGTAAGTGCGTATAGCCCGAACGGGTAGTAAGACGCGGTGATAATAATAATAATAATGTTGGAAATTGTGTGTACAAATAGTTGGATATGTTGAATAACTATAGCAATTTTTTTTATGTAGATATTTATTTTGTATAAAAATGATTTATTAAGAAATATATATCTCCAAGCTTTTGAATGAATCACCAATAAAGTAATTTGTGAAATTGTTCAAGAAGTTAAATTGTTATCAAATAAAAAGATAAGAAGTAATAATGATTTTACCAAAATCGGGAAAACA
>CABFWB010005221.1:34740-47738 GCA_902151455.1 Timema bartmani | reverse complement strand
AAAAAAAAATACCTGTTGCCACTTTCAGAACTCATGCAGGGGATGAGGGCCGTAAAGGGAAGTGAGAGGGGGAAATCAGACCATTTGTTCCAACATTTTTGATTCTAACTTCCATAATATTTATGATAGAAGGACCTACAATGTATCAACTTAAAGACAGTTAAATTATCTACAATAGTTGTAAAAAGCAAAATGGCCGTAAACATGAAATTGACCTTAAATATCCAGAAATATCTAAATATTATTTAATTTTTACGTTTCTGCTATTTATGTGTAGTGAATTAATTTAAAATTTAAGATGTCTTATTAGCAATAAAGGCTATATGGTATCAATTTTACTTTCTTTTTTTAGATGTAATAGGACTTTCTATATATAAAAATTGAGGATCGTGTTGCCAAAAATAGTTATGTTACAGTTGTAATTTTAAAAGTGTTTCTCATCATTCGCATGATACCAAGTTGTTTTTTTTGTTTTAGGTAATTGAATTATTAGATTTGAAAGGGTAAACCCAAAAAGATGACTCATTTTAATTATGTATGATAAAGAAGATATTTTGCCCCCAAAAATTCCCAAAATGGACATTGACATCAATGTATGTATGATTTGTGATATTTCCTCAAATGAAGGTCTTGTTAAAAATCCTGGTACTCATGAACGTGTACTACAAAAAATCATAGAGCGGGCCCAATACCTGGATGACCTATGCTTGGTAGCGAACCATCGGCTACGCGGAGTAACTTCCTAAAAACTTATTGAGGGAAGAGCATCTTGGCATAGGAATTGGTTCCAAACTGTTACTCACAAAGGAAAACTTTACCGTTTAAAACATAAATATGACATTCAAATGTCATCGACTGAAAGTGATACACGACTTACTCGTTCTAAGTGTGTGCCTTTCAGTAAATAAGAATGTCTCTTTTATAATTGGGTTCACTCAAGAGGGAATTCTCTTAGAAGACTGTCAGTTGACCGAGCCCAAAAAATCTGCGTGATGCTATCAACAAAAATTGGAATGAAGCTCTGAACATTATACTCAACACAGCTATCAATGAGGAGGAAGGACATGCCATTGATGTTAGATACAAATTTCTATGCTGGACCAAAAACGTAAGTAATGTGCTAAGGCAGGCTATGAATACTACTTGTAAGGACTCTACAACAGAACCTGCAGCAGAAATCGAATGTATCAGTCTCATTCTTGAATGTCTACAAAAGTGGGCTATAAATATGTCTGTCATCCAAACCACTTATGAAAACATACAAACAATGAACAATATGGTTTATCCTATAATATCTTGGAAACAAATAAAGCATTGACAACATTGGTGATATTGAATTCCGGAAATAGCTTCTTTAAAAAAAATACGAGATGTTTCCATCGATGCAATATATCAGTGTGGTAATGGTACGGATGTGAACATGTGGCAGCTCTTTTACTCCGAAAGTGCATAAATTACGCTGAACAATGGACGTTCACAGGAAAAATGTATATGCCTAAGAACCTCA
The DNA here is from genome assembly GCA_902151455.1 of Timema bartmani. Classification (NCBI taxonomy): domain Eukaryota; kingdom Metazoa; phylum Arthropoda; class Insecta; order Phasmatodea; family Timematidae; genus Timema; species Timema bartmani. Next base: position 46,231 of record CABFWB010005221.1, on the reverse strand, counting down.
TTCCACGTTAAGTGTATGCATTCTTTAGATGGCTTGTTAGTGGGAGATAAATAATTTTGTCAGAAAGAAAACCAACCGCTGTAAATAAAGCAGCCAAGAGTATCTCACAAATGGTTATGGCTATGACATACAATGAGAGACAAGTGTACTGTTCATGTACTGACAATATGCAGCCAATAGGTGTTAGTCCTCAACAAGTTGCCATAGGAATGGCTATTTAACAAGCCAATAGAAATAAATGTGTTGTTAATCTACTTCATGGATTGGGCTTCTTGATCGAGTATAACTGTCGTCTCAGGTATGAGACTCAAATCGCAGAGTGTGTTATGGATGATGTCTGCAGGAATAATGGAGTGTATTTACCTGAAAGAATGTTCAAGAGCCGATATATATTTTTCACAGCAGACATTGTTGATTTTATGGAAGATACCTCTAATGGAAAAAAAATACTACACATGCCACAGCGCTGTCCATTTATCAGCGAACAGAAGCAGATGACAATACTAAGTTCTTCAACTGTGAAAAACGTCACCATGCCTTCCTGACTATTTAACTGTTACTAAAGTTTGTTTCAAGCCATCCAAACCTATCCTGACTTCAGTCCAGCTTCTGTAGGCCACCCTGATATTACCGATATGAAGGTGTGGCTTATAGAGAAGACATTCCACAAAACCAGAGGTGTTTCCCTGCAAGATGGCACACAATGTGTAAGTGAAGACATGAGTAGAAATTCAAATATTCCAACATGGGCCATCTTCAATTCTCATATAACCACAGCTTTGCCAATAACTGCAGTTCATGTTACCCCACTGATACCTGCACCACCAACAAAATAGCCAGCATTGTTAACTGTTTTACTTCAAGCATAAATAATTAACTATCTAGTAATGGGTCCACAAAAAGCCAGTGCTTTGCCAGGACTTCATGCCTAAATAGGCTGTGATACCACATGATGTTTTTTCAGACAGAGGAAAGTTGGGAGTGTGTTGAAGAGGGACTCAAAAAATTTGTTTGCAAACTTGATATGCAATTATCTACAGCATTGCCAGTGAGAGAAGTAAGATGGTTTATTTAAAAAAAAAGTGGAATCTTAAAAGATGCCTCCAAAGTTGTCTGCTCTAAAATTCTCTATATTGAGGGCTATTTTATCAGTGCATAATTTGGAACAATGATGTTACTGCTCATCTAAATATACCATCTCATGAATCGGGCTTTGGTTGGGAAGCTAGTAATGGTTATTATGTCCCGAAAATTACAGACATGATACCAGCACCTTCAGATATATTAGAGCTCATAAAATGCTTTTGAAAAACAGATTGTCCATCCAAATTGTACTCCTGTTGCCGTAGGTATCCCCCGTGCACCGATATGTGTATGTGTACAAATGATCAGTCTCAGAATTGTGAAAACAGTCGCACTCTTTATTTATTCCTATGATGATGAAGACGGTGATTGTGACGATTTAGACTTTTAACACAACATTCACAAACAATATTCTAACTTACAGTGATAATTTTCTATTATTTTTATTCGGTATTTTTCTATTTACACTGAATAACAAATGCTTGAGCAAATTTAGTATATTTTCGTGAGTTACTATAAGAAATCTGGTTCAGTAAATGTTTCAATTTTAATTTTACTTATTTTCGAAAACAAAGTTTTTGCAAGACTACTTAATTTCTCGTAAGACTTGAAAGTAAGAGATTTTTCCTAATTCTTTTGTTTTGAACTAAACACGCTTATTTTGTAAAGTATAGCATTTTTCAAAGCCAATAATGCCATTGAACAAGTTAAATTATTACATAAATGTGCACATCTGCTGAGGGAATATTAATCCAATGTCTTCATAGTTGCTGGATTGAGAGACACTTCTGGGCCCCTTAATTTTTGTGATATGGAGACCGTAAATATCTCAAACTAAAGAGAGTTAAACACACTATTATAGTTGTTACCATTAGTATATCTAAAAACATTAATTTGCTCACTACCACCAAAAATAGTAGAAAAAATGTATTTCTTTAATCGTTTATTAATATTTCTGGAGATAATAAGTTAATTAAATGCTTTCGGCCATTTTGTTTTACACAAAAACTGTAGATAAATTTATTAGCTTTAATTTTAGTTATTGCGGGCTTTTTATATCATAAAATCTATGGAAGTTACAGTCAATAATGTTGTAACAAGTAATATGATATTTCTCCTCCCACTTCGCCATACATCCCAGCCCCCCTGCATGAGTTTCGGGAGGGGCAAAATGTGTATTTTGTACAATTTGGGGTGCCAATAAATAAAAAAATAACCGCAATATTGTATCACAAAGTTCACATGGAAAACCAGTTGCTCCATCACTAGGAGGGTCCAACAATTTAATTTTTTTTAATATGTTAAATATTATTTTCTCACTAATCTATTAGGGTGCAAAATGTCATACTTGGGTGCAAAACATGACTTTTATTTCGGCATTAAAAAACTCTCAATTAGTGAGTAGGGGGGAGGGGGGCACGCTTAACTTGGCCCCCCACCTTTTTCCCTTTTAAATATTTTTTTCTTGTAAAACTATTCAGGTGCAAAACGCCATACTTCAGTGCAAAACGGTGCAAAACCGGACTTTGAGATGGCATAAAAAAATTCAACATTTTGATAGTTGGGGGCTACTCTTAACTTGGCCCCCTAAACATAAACAGTTGTACCGTCTCTTGGGTAAGGGTGCAAAATGGTGCAAAATAGGTGCAAAACGGTGGTATATTTAAATTAAAAAAAATTTTTTTGGGGGAGGGGGGCAACTTAAGTGATCTGAATCATAGGAAGTTTCTTCTCGAAGATATAGAGGTCAAACTTATCAAGATTTGGGGTATAAACTATAATGAGCTTACCTTCGGGAGGAAAGATGAATGAAAACAAAGACTAGGGCTTGTGACCATCCCGACACAATAGAACACGCAGAGAAAGATAGAAGATTCTAAGTTAAAATACAAATATATGCCAGTCAGGGAGGTAAGTGGTAGAAGGGGTGAAGCAAGGAATAACGGAGAAGGGAATTCGTGGAATGGTGCAAGGAGAGATTGATTAAAATTTATGATATGGGGAAGTTAGTGAAAAAATTTCTTACTGATAAACTTAATCAAAATCACAATACTCCAAAGTTTCCTGACGTTTTACAAACGTGTTTATATTTAAAGTGCATAGAACAATAAAACAATAGAACAACAAAATTGGCACAAAGTTTAGTCTTTTTTTTCAATAAATTACATTTATTTAGAATATTTTTCTTTAATAGAGAATTGGGGTGTACATCTTTACTAAATGTATCTAGGAGTAACATCTGTAGATTCAATTAAATACTTTTTTATATGTTCCTACTGCAAAAGATTACTTTTTAAGAATAAATAATTTAACATAGGATACAAGTTATATAATTTATGTTGCACCAAACTTTTATCTTAAATAGGTAAATAGGTTATAATATTATATTTCACATACTTTCTTTTAAATTGATCTTTATGGAAATTAGTTAGACTGGTAATATGTTCCTAAACAATATATATACAATGGTGTGAGTTTAAAAATATGTTTCACATCAATTTATTTAATTTGTGTCTTTGTACTCGTTCGGATTACGCTAATGGGCTAGGAATGAGGAAGGTAGAATGTATAGGAAATGTATCAACATTTTTGTTGAGGTAGAGCTGGAACCCATTTAGGGGGAAAACATTATTACACTCAGCCGTGACACAAACATGAGCCTCCCCGTCACCGGGGAACAAAATAAATTAGATTAAATTTATATCTTGCGCCCATAGAAGCGTCTAATACTATTTACTAGAGAAAAAAATAAGAATACCATCTTAATTCCTTGATAGAGAATATTATACATCTAGTAGGAGTAATAACAAAGCATTTAAAAATATTAAATTATCAAATAATTTATACAAAACATTTACATAAAATATATTTTGAATACTTGTATTTGTAATTTTACTCTAAATAACATTAAATATTATTATTACTAAGACCCTATCCCATAATTAATGCAAATTGCATGCCATTGACAAAAATCATTAGCATTCAAAAAGAGATCAAAAAATACACAATTTGAAGTAAAGGAACTTACTTGGATATTTGGATTCATTTATCTCTATAAAAAGCTATCACACACTATTAATATTATTCACCATCATCTTCCTCATCATCTTTCACTATACCTAGTCTTTTAGCTACTGATTTAACATTGTTGATGACTTCCTCTTGAACAAGATTGAAACTCATTGCAAGCAATGCAATTCCAAACAATAGGTATAAAGAACACAAGGCAATGCTAACTTCTGCATCATTTTTCTTAACTCTACGAGCTGGAACAAAATCACCAAAGCCAATGGTAGTTAATGTTATGAAACAAAAGTATGCTGAGTCTAAAAAACTCCATCCTTCCCATCTCATGAAAAGAGCCGCACCACAAAGAATGTAAGTTACCACAAGAAACACACAGAGCCAGATTGGAACTGGTTTTGTTCTACTATGTCCAATGCTTGACTCCTCGTAATCGTAGCTCATAATGCCATAATCATCGAAATCGTCGTAATCTACATCTTCACGTAACCGTGAAAGTCGTGTAGGACGCTGTCTATGTGAATGTTGACGACTTATAGCAAATCCCATAGGAGACATAATCCTTGGACGGCCTAACGTTGAAGGTGAACTACCTTCTTCTATATGACTGAAAGAAGCACTACCTAGATATCCAGGAGATAATCTTTCATTCCTTTGCTTGTCAATATTTCCTATCAAGTCCCGTGATATGGTTTGAGGAGAAGGATGTAATGGGGGTGGGATTGGTATATCTAGTGTTAAGTGTTGTTGCATATGTTTATCCAATTCATTTCGTTGGTCACTAGAACGAGATAGTCGGTTAAGCCTTCCAGTGTTCTCACGATCCAATGCGTACTTGTTGAAAAGTACAGGCGTTTGAACAGCACTTATATGGCCCTCTACCTCAGCGATATTCTTGATTTCTAGAACAATCAAATGTATTCATACGATTTTACATATTTTGTGGATTTAAACATAATATATTATTTTTAATGTACAATATAAATCCAAGTTAATAATTAAAGTAATATTAAAATAATATTGTTTTAATATGATCTAAACTTGGGGAAAGAGAATAATTTGTTTGATAATAAAGTTAACTCCCAATTATCCGCGGTAATGGAGGGGACGAGTTCCGCGGATAACACAAAACCGCGGATAATCAGCATTGTTAGTAAAACAAGAGATTGTAGCACATTCAATTCAAACTAATACTCACCTATCGTGACTATGTCTACGAACACATCATTTTGCTTCACGCGCTAAGATAATAAAAAAACACTTTAAATCAATGTAACGTATATTCAAAATGGACACATTATTTAAAAACGTCTGTATTAGTCTTCTCCTTCATTGCAGCTGCTTCCTTTTTTTCCCTATCATACTACATATTTTCCGTAACATCAACTTGTCAGATAGGAGCGTGTTAACTTTCTGTTTCAGATAATTAATCAGGTACAACCCCTAAAGTCCCCCTTCTCCCTTGCATTAACTTTTTGCCACTCTGGCCATTATCTCTTTCATAGGGACTTACTGAATAAGACAATTGGTAGTCCTATACTCACCATCAACGCGGCGTTTTTCAAAAACGTATCCCCTGCTGTTGGTGATGCCGTGGTTAAACCACAAAGCCGATAATCCACCCACGGATACTCGGGATCTACTATTATATATAATGTTAGAAACAATCAAAAACCGATTGGGCTAGTTCCTAATTCAATGTAATTACATTACATTTTTGTTCAACATTTTAAAGATAAATTAACTTTTGTCTTGACTTTATAGTCCTGAAATTGAATTGCCTTAAAAAAAGTTTTTTTCTGCATAGCTCTTAAATAGCCTGCCCTCCCCCTTTTCCCAGGGACCCTGAGTTTCCCCAGTGCGATAACGTTCATTTGGTGACCCTCCATAACCAAAACTTAGAGAAACACTGCTCTATAAGCTATTTGTAGTAATTTTAATTGTAATTGGAGTTTTATGCGTCCTTCTCCCACACACAACCAAAAAAATATTTCTTACATTTGTGTGTGTGTGCCACGGGTATTACTATCTGCTAGGGCTTTCCATAATTTGTTTTATTTTAACAATAGGCCTACTGTTAAATGGAAGGATTAAAACACATGGGAGGAGAACATTTTTGATTCATATTTAATCGAAGAAAAATCTACAACAAACACATGAATTGTTCGTTTGAAAGGTTTAAAAAAAACACAAACTTGATAGATGGGGTTAAAAGCCAGTTATCAGTGTTGAGCAAGCACCCTCTTCCAAGATTTATTGTTATCACCTTTTAAATTTATGATGGGTCAGTCAACAGCTGGTTGGGTGTTGTTCAAATTAAGAACCCTGGGGTATGTTCATATTCTTTCTCACCTATTATAGTTTTCAAAATAATATAAACGTACCAATCAAATTTTGTAGCCTACTCTCCGTCCACCCTGGAATGTTGAAGTATTACCTTGACGGATTACACTATGACCCTATCTTATAAGTTGTTTCATAGTGGAATAATGTATGGCAAAGCTTTCTAATTTTCAAGATGTAGGGTACATTAATTTTCTTGTTTGGTGGTTTAATTTATTTTGGTGCAAGGGCATATTTCAGCTTAATATTCGAGACTATCATAGAGGAGTGAAATAAAGATAGAAGAGCATGTTTATTACAAAGGGTTCAAACTCTCTCTGAAGAGATAAATTTTCTCTGTATTAGGTCCACTGCCAATAAACCAGCACTTAGAAGTCATATGTAAAATACGTATGTGGCTACATAATTACTACGTAGTCGGCATAAAAGTATGGGTTAGTATTTTTCAAAGGAGAGGTGACTTAAATTCATTACCTCAGTGCAGGGATGTGATAATACGAAATGTAGCCTATCAATATCATTAAAGTGATGCCAATTAACGTCGCTATGCTCACTAAGGACCTACATGAGGCTATAACCAGTGCATAAATTATATTCCGGGGCCCACTAGCTACTGTATGGTAGACCAATATTTTGTGAGTGAAATACACAGGATGTTTCAGTGAAATCGTGCAAAAATTAAACAGGACATAGGGGATGCTCTACTGAACATTTTGAAATAGGGAACGTGTGGTCTGCGAAGCCAGCTAAGGAGTATATGGACCTAAACATGTGGTGGAGCCTGAAGACTATGTCATATGGGTATATCTCATATCACTTGTGTATGAGACCCCAGTGGACACAGACTTGGAATTGGTTGCCAGGATTGTCGTAGCCTGTGATGTTATTCGCAACACGCATGGGATATTTGAACGGGTGCCGTAGAATCACGTACGCCGATGTCATGAGGTTGGTGACCGTCATTTTGAGCAACTGTTGTGAGGTACGAAATGGTAGGGTTTCCTCCGGTTTGTCAATGATATGGTATACTGTACAGTACTACCTGTACGTAATGTTACAACTAAATGTAAATAACTAACATGTAATGATTAGCTGTAAATAAACCGGAAATCAGTAACAGTGTTAGACATGGATAGGCCCATATCCCCCTTAGCTGGCTTCGCAGACCACACGTTCCCTATCTCAAAATGTTTGGTAGAGCATCCCCTATGCCCTGTCTAATTTTTTCACGCTATCACTGAAACATCCTGTATATCTTTCACATATTTGAATAACATCCCATACTCAGTGGAGTGAGTATAGCCTTATAATATGTATCTATCTCTCCGTAGCGAGACGTGCCAGTATCCGGTGTTACCAGTGTTAGTTTTTGGGAATTAAAAGACAGATTTTCTAAACGTGGTACAGTCAATTCATAAAGTGGGAATGTACTTTGGACTCTTATTGTCAACTACCAAATGTAATGCATAAGGTCAACCGTACTACCAAACTAGAGTGGATAAAAACCTTGGCAGAAGTTAATGACTGCGCATGCTTGAATATCACCATGACGCCATTAAAAGGCGCGGGAAAAGTGGGATCTGTTAACAGTTGGGAATGTTGTTACTTTGTGTGGCTACAGCTGCGAATGAGTCACAAAGCACAATAAAGCCATTTCCTCCACTGATTTATATAACTTTGTGTGGTAGCACTTGCAAAATATTCACGCATCCCCACTTCTATCTAAGTGATTGGAGGTCGACTTATTGTTGTGAGAATAGTTCCTTAATGTGATAATTACTGATTTATAAAATGATTTCAAAGTAGCTATTATAAATTTGGGTGCTAAGATAAATCTATAGTGTAAGGATAACTGAATTGTCAGAATAACGTCTATCCATGACTGACGTCTGAAGATATATTGATGACTGATGAGAAAGCAATGTTTCAATTAAATAAATTGAAATAATATTTTAACATTATCTTTATTAATTTGTACAATGCTTAAAAATATTTAGTTTAGTTTATTGTGTTGAATTTTATAATATGGTACCCCTATTTAGGTGTATAAGAATTTATGTGAAACTAAGTTCTTACGATTATTTTTTTCGTTTCAAATATGATTGAAACCTTTCTAATTTCTGTTTTGACCAGCCTGTTCTCAGAGGGTATTTTGCAGTAAGATAAAACAATCCATGAAGCGGAGGTGTATCTGTGGGAGAAGCCTATGTTTGTATTAAACTTGTGGAAATCAATCAAATATATTAAAATCTATAAGAGCCGCATCATACATTTAGGCCTTCAGTTGCCACAGGAGTCTTATTTCTTATTTTGTGTAGTTCTTACCTTGTGCTGCAGTGGTTTTCTTGCCAGCCACCGAATGATTAGAAGTCTTTGATGGTACCTGAAGAACAGTATCGGAAAACCGGGAGTGGGTGGAAGCTCTATTGCCCTGAATTGTACCAGCATCTCGTTCCCCGTCGTTGTTATACCTGGCGATGGAAAACGTGAGCAGCATGAAAAAATACAATGTTTATAATAGCATAAAATACAATACAGTACAATTCAATACAATACAATAATAATATTGTTTTTCATACTGAACCAACTACCGGAAATCGAGAGCTGTTTATTGAACTTATTTTTCATTACCAGTATTAAAAAAAGACAGAGAGGTCTTTCCTTCAGCGCTCCAACATAAAGGGCTGTCAACATATATATATATATATATATAATTTAAGACGTATACCAAATGTTTTATTACATAAAGGGCTGTCAACATATATATATATATATATATATAATTTAAGACGTATACCAAATGTTTTATATATATATAAAACCAGTGCTAGATTTAAAGGGGGATTGCCTCATGGCTCTGACAAACCTCCACGAGAAAAATAAAATATTAACCTTAATTATTCTATTGTACAGACCTTCTTGTATTTTAAAAAAATGAAGTGAATAAAAAAATCTGAATCTGTACAACCATGAACCAAAATCGTGTAACATATCTAGCGTTGGCCTGGCCAGGTTGGCTAGTCGGCAATCACCGACTAGAATGAGCCAGTAGCAGATGCAGTATAACAATTTTTGTTCGGTTTGGGACGTAGTTTTCAGTAGGAGAACATAATAAAATCGCTTGCACCACCATAGAAGCTCACAAATTTGAAACAATAAAGTGTTTCCCTCATCCTATACAAGTTTGAAGTGGCGTAGTTTCCCCCCCTCCAATGTACCTCCTCAGAGGAAAAAATTGTGCTTTGCATTGTGAAACAGGTACGAGAAAAGAGATTCACTGGCTACGTTTTAATTTTAAAAAATTACATATTAAAATCGTAAAAGTGATTCGATCTATTGACCAAAATTTAATTTTGAGAAATTTTTGGGAATCAGTCATGTAAAGTTTAATGATAAATATATAGTACACAAGATGTGACCATTATGGAGCAGTTAACTTTTTGCGTTAGTTTTGTGAATTGTGATAAATTATACTAAATATTGTTATAATTAGTAGTAGTAGATGATTCTAGTGGTAAATAATTGTAAGACTTGCTTTAATCAGAATTGAAGAAATTGATGATTCCGATTGCAAATGTTGTGGAATGTTCATTTGGGGGAGTGGGTAGCATAAAGATAACATCCAACGACATTCATTCCTATTTATATATCAAACATTACTCCCTAATCTACACACATTGTATAGGTTATGTCCTCAATACAATAATAGCAAATTAGTTGTAATATATGTGTAAATTTGTTTGGATTATTCGAGAAGTCCTCAGCTAAGCAAATCCCATAAATAGAATGACAGTGTTAAAATCTTATAAGAAGTAGCGACAATTCGTACAATCATAGTAAATTTTATATATAGGAGCCAAGTGTTAGTGAAATGAGCATATGATAATGGATTTTAATGAAACTGAGATGGAATCCAGTAGATTCGTAACATTTGTTTCTTTTTACTTTCTCTCGACCCTTCTAAAACAGAAGTATTATGATAATCAAATGTATAGAGCTCAAGATTTTGAAAAATGTTTACGTTTTGTGACTCAGTGAATTCGAAAATATTGTATTCGCAATGCCGTATGTCTGTGTGTCTGTATCTCAGCCTGGAGCCGAGACAATTTTCTCGATCGGGCTAAAACATTGTATCTAGGGTCATGAGGTTACCTCTAGCATATTTTAGGAATTATACATCTAATTTTATAATTAAGGGTAGTTTACTGAGGGGAAAAAAGAGAATAGATCTATTTTCTCAAAATTCCATCAAAATATTTTTATTAAGATTTTTATCTAGGCACGTTTTGATAATACAAACAAAATAGCAAATCTAGTTTCCCCATGAATATGACTTTGAGGCTACTTTACATTGATATAAATATCCAATTTTGAGCATATTTGAGATACGAAATAACTTATTGATGAAATGTTGTAGTTCATTAAAATTAAAATTAATTTGAAATCTATTTTTATAAAATCAATAGTTTTTAGTTATAATAAAATATATATTAATATATTTTATTCATGTATCTTTTGTAGATAGAGACGTTACTTTTTCTCAATGTTTCTGTAACACCATATATTATTTCATCTATGCACTTTGGTGGAATGTTTCTGCAACAATATATGTTATTTCATTTCAAAAATCATACGCGTTGTTAATAATAATATAAACGAGAGAAAAAGTATGTTCGGAGCACCTTGAAATTTATTTGGTAGATGTGAATCAAGGTATCATTCAATGAAAAACAAAATTTTGAGCCCGTACGTTATTTGAAAAATGGAGCCAAATGAATGTATTATTATTATTATTATTATTATTATGATTATTATTATTATTATTATTATCATTAGTATAATTATTATTGCAGTTTAGAAGCGCATCGACAAATAAAGGTCATTAGCGCCTTATTACTTTCTCTCTATCTTACAGGTAGAGAAAGTATGGTGATCGTCAAAAAAATCGAACTCGAGATTTTGATGAATTTTGACGTTTCATGACTTCCTGAATCCGAAAAAGTGGTTTTTGAATTTCCGTCTGTCTGTCTGTCTGTCTGTA
>CABFWB010005221.1:18169-32894 GCA_902151455.1 Timema bartmani | reverse complement strand
CTCTTAGGAGAAATGTTTGCATAGCAATGATCTATCTCCATTTTAGACTCAATAGTCAATATTTACATTTTTTATTGGTCAAAATGTATAAATGAATAATTAAATATCAATGCGATGACTTGAAGATCTGCAACACCTTATAAAATGTTAAAACTTTAACCAGAAATCGAAATTTTAATACGAAGTGTTGACCCTTGTGGAAGACATTAAACTGTTTGAAATGTTCTTAGGTGGACAAAGATGCGCCTCTTTTCTCATTGATTATATATCATTGTATATTATTTTATGCGTGTTCTTATGTGGAGTGGTGATGATACAATGTATATTATTCCGTTCAGAAATCTTACGAGTTTATAGAAAGAGAGAGAAAGTCTATGCGGTGCGCCGTACCATTTATTTTTTCTTAGCATGGTAAAATCCTCTAATGAAGAACAAGACACTTTACTTAAATACTAGTGTTATTTAATTTGTATTGATTATTGTCTATGAAAAGAGACAGTTGCAGATCGCATGAATGTACGTCAAAGTCTATGAAAAAAAATGTAGTTATTTTAATAACAATAAAAAAGTTCCCTCTTAGGGGTCGTCCATAAACCACGTAACGCTTTGAGCGGGCGGAGGGGTGAAATCTAACATCTACATGCTGTTACATGGGGGGAGGGTGGGGTACATCAAAGTGTTACGTAACACAGATCTTACTCAAATTATAATGTTCAAAAATAATATTATTGTTCATGTTTTCACCTTTGGTAAAGATACTTATAGATAACTTCCAAATATCTGTGAGGCTGAAAATGCAAATTTAGCAATTACTTTTATCTATTAATTTCTCTAATGCGCTTAGGTGTTACTGTCTCCCCGAGACTACGAACACCAAGCACATTCGAAAACACATATTTTCATGCGCATGACCGTGACATGTTTATACTCACCACAATTGTTTAAACTTGTCCAATCTACTGACCTCCTCATCTGCTTTTAGTTGGATAACAGCTTTCCGTCAAAGCAGCCAGTAAGTATAGTTGAGTTTGAGTATAATTTAAATTCCTACTGCACATTCTTTTACCTTGGCCGTGACTAATCGCTTGTGTTTGTACAGAAACAAAAATAATTTCTTCAAAAAGCGGAGACTTGTTCATTGCTTGCCTATAAAAAGCGACATCCAGAAAAAATAAATGGTACGGCGCACCGCACAGACTTTCTCTCTCTTTCTATAGACTCGTAAGATTTCTGAACGGAATAATGTACATTGTATCATCACCACTTCACATAAGAACACGCATAAAATAATATACAATGATATATAATCAATGAGAAAAGAGGCGCATCTTTGTCCACCTAAGAGCATTTCAAACAGTTTAATGTCTTCCACAAGGGTCAACACTTCGTATTAAAATTTCGATTTCTGGTTAAAATTTTAACATTTTATAAGGTGTTGCAGATCTTCAAGTCATCGCATTGATATTTAATTATTCATTTATACATTTTGACCAATAAAAAATGTAAATATTGACTATTGAGTCTAAAATGGAGATAGATCATTGCTATGCAAACATTTCTCCTAAGAGATTTAAGGAAAAATAACATACTTTTTTAGATACTTATATTTAATTACTCTATGGCATTGGAGAATTATTGCGTTAAGACTTAAGTAGTATATGTTTACAACTAAAGCTCACAAAATTGTATTAATATATTTGCAAATATCTCAGAAACTGTTGCTTTTATAAAAATATATGTCAAATAAAAGTTTTTTATTTCTAATAGTCCTACAATTTTGCAATGATAAGTTGTTTAGTTTCTCAAATAGTTGTGGAGATACGGAAATTAACGCTTCTGTAAAGTACCCTAAAAATCATTTTCATAGGAAAATGAAAATAGCCAGTTTATTTATAATCTTAATCAACGCCTAGATACGAATTTTAATCAAAATCGTTTGAGCAGATTTTGAGAAAACCAAATTTTTCTCTTTTCGCCCTTCAGTAAACTACCCTTAATTTTAAGTTTTTATAGACACACAGACAGACGGCATTGCAAAGACTATTTTTTAGGGTTCGGGGGGTCATGAGACGTCGACATCCATCAACATTTCAGGTTAGTTTTTTTTTACGGTCGCAATACTTAAACTTTAATGTCCAAAAAGTTAAAAAAATTCATATAATTGCGTATAGATTGAAAGTTATTGATTTTATAAAAATATGTTTCGGATAAAATATCTGTATTATAAATATATATACATATTTGTAATGCTAAGTAATTTCATATCTCAAATAGTTTCGGAGCTATTATAAAAAATGTTAATTTACGCATCAGACCGGAGCCCTTAAAGCCATTTTGCCGAAATATTGAGAGTAGCCATTTTGTTTGGAATATTTATTAATGTTCATAAATGAAATTTAATCAAAATCGTTAGAGCCGATTTTGAGAAAATCGACTTTTTCTCTTTTTGCCCTTCAGTAAACTACCCTTAATTTTAAGTTTTAATAGACACACAGACAGACGGCATTGCAAAGACTATTTTTTAGGGTTCGGGGGGTCATGAGACGTCGACATCCATCAACATTTCAGGTTAGTTTTTTTTACGATCGCAATACTTAAGCTTTAATGTCCAAAAAGTTAAAAATATATATATAATTGCGTATAGATTGAAAATTATTGATTTTATAAAAATATGTTTCGAATAAAATATTTGTATTATAAATATATATACATATTTGTAATGCTAAGTAATTTCATATCTCAAATAGTTTCGGAGCTATTATAAAAAATGTTAATTTACGCATCAGACCGGAGCCCTTAAAGCCATTTTGCCGAAATATTGAGAGTAGCCATTTTGTTTGGAATATTTATTAATGTTCATAAATGAAATTTAATCAAAATCGTTAGAGCCGATTTTGAGAAAATCGACTTTTTCTCTTTTTGCCCTTCAGTAAACTACCCTTAATTTTAAGTTTTAATAGACACACAGACAGACGGCATTGCAAAGACTATTTTTTAGGGTTCGGGGGGTCATGAGACGTCGAAATCCATCAACATTTCAGGTTAGTTTTTTTTACGATCGCAATACTTAAGCTTTAATGTCCAAAAAGCTAAAAATATATATATAATTGCGTATAGATTGAAAATTATTGATTTTATAAAAATATGTTTCGAATAAAATATTTGTATTATAAATATATATACATATTTGTAATGCTAAGTAATTTCATATCTCAAATAGTTTCGGAGCTATTATAAAAAATGTTAATTTACGCATCAGACCGGAGCCCTTAAAGCCATTTTGCCGAAATATTGAGAGTAGCCATTTTGTTTGGAATATTTATTAATGTTCATAAATGAAATTTAATCAAAATCGTTAGAGCCGATTTTGAGAAAATCGACTTTTTCTCTTTTTTCCCTTCAGTAAACTACCCTTAATTTTAGGGGTAGATATCCAATTCCAAAAACCCCTCGGGGCAACCCTATGAAAACCCTAGATATCAAGTTTCAGCTCAATCGGTAAAATAGTTTAGGCTCTAGTTGGAGGTACAGACAGACAGACAGACAGACGGAAATTCAAAAACCACTTTTTCGGATTCAGGAAGTCATGAAACGTCAAAATTCATCAAAATCTCGAGTTCGATTTTTTTGACGATCAGCATACTTTCTCTACCTGTAAGATAGAGAGAAAGTAAAAAGAGAGGGGCGACAAGTAAGAGAATTATATTATGAAAGGTGAAACATTTGCAAAATTAAGAAATAGTAAAACAGTTGGAGGTTAAAGAAATATTTGAATTATTTATTCAAAGTAACAAACAGTGTTAAAACAAGTTACATGGCCTTACATGTCAAACTGAAGTGTGTTGGAAAACAAATAAACCATAGTATTATATTAGCTTGTCTAAAAGAGACCAATAAAATAAGCAAAATTGTTGCTATTATTTAAAGAAAACTTTCTTCATGATATACAAGCTTCTAATTCACCACAGTGAATTAAGATCAAACAAAATTAGTATCAAAGATTTAAATTTTAAATATTACAAATATTTCAAA
Source organism: Timema bartmani (assembly GCA_902151455.1). Classification (NCBI taxonomy): domain Eukaryota; kingdom Metazoa; phylum Arthropoda; class Insecta; order Phasmatodea; family Timematidae; genus Timema; species Timema bartmani. The sequence continues at coordinate 28,862 of CABFWB010005221.1, read as the reverse complement.
GAGATTAAAGAGTCTCTTTTAAATTATTTACAACGCGTCTGATTCACACCTGTAAATACAGACAAATTAGTTTTAAATTTAGCGTTTAAATTTAAATATCTCACCAGATATTTTCTTTAATATTTAACTCCTAAATATTTTACAAGATCGTAAAGAGCTTAATGAGCCTCTTTTAAATGGTTTACAATGCGTCTGATTCACACCTGTGAATACAAACAAAACAGTTTTAAATTTACGAAATTTAAATTTAAAGTAAATATCGCACCAGATATTAACGTAATGCACAAAGGTTTGACTTCCCGACTATACTCAAACCTTTGTGGAACAATTTAACCTCATAATTTTTTAAAGAATTAACTAAGATTCCCACATTTAAATTTCTAAATAGACAAACAAAGTTACGATAGAAAACTTATAAATTTTGCTTAAATTAATCTGTGAATATTAAAGTCAAACTATAGTAATCAAAAATAAGTTACTTTAATATTAACATCCAAGAAAAGAAGTCTACTAAATACCCAATAAAAGAAACATAGTAAATTTAAAGAATTTAAACTATTACTGATAATCACAAAAGCAAAAAATTTAATATTTTACCTAAATATTTCAAACATAAAAAGAACCAAGAAATGTGGCTACTTATATAAACCAAGAAAATAAAGAGATTCTAGCATCCATGAGGTGACAGGAAACATTAAGTGCTCCATAGCAAAATTTATTTTTATCTTAAAGTTTTTTTGCAAAACATTTCCGATGTTTATACTGACAGATTTCCATTACAAACTAAATCAAAGTATTTAAGAAAATCAAAACTCATAGCAGCAATATGGAGTTTTAGATACAAACAAAGATATTATTATCAGCCATTCTGGCTAGATACAGTCCTAGTCCTGAAGAGGACTTCTCGTGGAAGTCATTGGTCGTTGATATCTTTGTGCCGTCGTTATATAGGTCCAGTTGCAAGGAGGAAAGGTGGGAGTTGTCCTTTATTATTACGTCATTTTCTAACATCAGGTTAGAAGGATGCTTGTTGTTATCACGTACACCAGGTTCTTGTTTATCTTGAATTCAACCGTCGCATTCGATTCATTTTCATATCATCAACTCCAAGACGCCGGACGCGCAGAGGTAGAACTATGCTTGTTAGATCACGTAGGCCAGCAAGGTGTCCAACAACATTAGTGGTCTTGTCTTAGTACAGCACAGGCCAATCAGAGCATTGCAGGCTCACTTCGTTTTAACATCAGAGTGCTTCACAAATTTGAAGCGTGTTTTGGACTTCTCTCCATTCTAGCATTCATGGTGAACAGGCTGGACTCTCAAGTAGCTCTACTCCAGCAAACATATGCGTGAGTATAACACCTTTATTTGACATAGTAAGATCGTGATGTTTAATAATCCTGGATGTCTACGAGTACAAGATTACTTTGGGGTGGTATTTCTATTGCAGGATGTCTATGAATATTAGCTTCTTTAGCGGTGGGTAGTATTTATTTTGCAGAATGTCTATGAATATTAGCTTCTTTAGGGGTGGGTAGTAGCATTGTCATATTAGCAGTACACGCTAATGTTACAATTATTTTCAAAAGATAGGTGTATCTAAGCCTACACCTTTTCCCTTCTGGTAATCTAAAATTTATGTTTATAAATGCAACTATTATATACCCGCTACGGTGGCTGCATTGTTCTAAATTATCATTCTCTCAGTAGACTAGACGGCCGATGTTGGGGAGATGGGGTTCGAATACCAGTCAGGTCTACTGAGGGCTTCTTTTACTAAATGGTTTCCCACCCTCCATCCGTCCAAATGCTGGTAGATTTTCTATAAAATGCTACCTTTTAGTATACATTTTGTAGGGTGGTATAGCCAAATTGTAATTATTCTAGTTATTTTTTATATTTATCTAGTGGAGTAGAAATGAGGAAGATATAATCTTAGAGGTAATCTACCCTCATTAACGTGGAGAGAGAATATAAAACCATTTAGTAAATGCCACTCTGAGTACACCCGACAGGTATTCGAAACCCGATCTCCGCTTCATTGGTCAGCTAGTCTTTTTCGAGAGTGAAGCCAGGATCCAGGATCAATGTTGTAACGAAACATGAGTCTAGGTATTGATAAGTTAACTAAAGTAAAATTGTATATTAATCCAAAATATAATTTGGAAAAGTTGTATGCATAGACTTGTTTAAATGGCTCTCTACCTGATGATAATATGACTATAAAAAAAGTCACATTAATAAGAAAGATGTCTTTCTCCAGCGTCAAGAATCGTATGTGGGCACTCATCATGTAGCGCCACTACAGAAAACGGCCATCCTAGTGAGCACATAGTAGTGCCGTGGCGTCTTGCTCTTACTCAGATTGCAAGCCTGGCATCCATAACATAAATATAGCAGAGGTTTATCCTCATGAACCTAAGGAATTAGAGCTTGACGTCTTAATGTCTGTATAAATAATAATACTCTCTGAAATAATTTATAATCAGGATTTAAAAGGAATTTTAAGAAGTATTAAATCTGAAGCCCTCCTTTAGTATAACAAAACTTCCCTATGAAACAATTACATTCATTCTTGGTGAGAAAAGTTACGTAACATAGGTTGGGGGTAGGGGATAGGCTAAATATCTACCTACATGGTGTTACATGGGGGGAGGGGGGCTAAAAAGCTAAAAAAAAAAAAAGCGTTACGTGGTTTATGGATGAACCCTTGTCTAAATGAAACCTGACCTGCATTCAGTGTCCGAGTAGGATGACCTGGTCATACATTCAGAGAGTCCAAGTGCGCTGTCAGCAGATCTGGTAGAGATTCGACCAGACCTCTTGAAAGAGGATGTCCGAGATCGGCCAGAATACCGACCACTGTGGACAAACATAGATCATCACTCTGTAGTGGTGGAACAGGGAGAGCTAGGGGGGCATTGTCCCCACATGGAATAAACTTGACCTATCTAGATATTTTTAAGGCCCCTCTCATATTCTCGATTAGGAATTTGAAAGATGGCCTTATTTTATTTTATCACACAACACTACTTTTAATTTTTAAATGTTTCATTTAAGAAAAGGTTTTATAGAAAAAAAAACTTAAAATACGATTATATATCTGAATTTAGTCATGCTTATGTATTATATGCCATTTAATCAAAAATGGTGAAGGTTATTGTCAATGTCAAAGTGACAAATATATGACTTTCGACTTTGTCATTTTTGAAGCTTCACACAACACTTTTAGTTTATTTTCAAATTTTAAAGAGTGTGCTAGTTAACCTTTGTCTGGCTGTGCTTCTGACACTCCTGCCTCTCCTAGAAAGTGTTTTTTTGGGCTTCCTGGTACAGATATAGCAGCACACGCGCCAGTACAAGAACCTGAAGGACTGGGCCATAATATCACCAATGTTAGACAAACATAGAAGCATCAAGGGGATGCCCAAAATAGCGTAAAATATAGTCACAACTTTACCCCATTGGGTTTTCGGAGCTATATGGCCGTAACCTAAAACAAAAACATAAAAATGTGTTTACTTTAGAGTAGTTATGTGTATTTTAATTAAAACATAACATATATGTGTAGAAATAAATTAGTAAAAATAATACAAATTACATTTTCCTAAATATTTAAAGAAGTTTCTTATTCATAATCTTTAGCTACTATATATGTTGTATTATAGTAGTTTATGTAAATGGTATCACATTCTTAATACATAAAAATCAAATACAATTGAATGAAATTGTATTTGAAGGGTGGAGAATAAAAAACAATTTGGCATTTGTCTAAAATCCAGTTCCGTGTGTATAACAAACGTATGCTAAAAGACAAGTGTAGCTTTTAAAATATTGGTGAGATCTATTAGGCACTACAGTCAGGATCTAATTTAATATATCCAGTCGACATTACTAGATCAACTCACAGAGGTCAAACAGGATCTAGTCTAGTGTATCCAGTCAACACACCTGGAACAGCTCATATAGGTCAGTCAGGATCTAATCTAGTGTATCCAGTCAACATTCCTGGACCAACTCATATAGGTCAGTCAGGATCTAGTCTAATGTATCCATTTGACATTCCAGGATCAACTAACATAAGTCAGTCAGAAGCTAGTCTAATGTATCCAGTCAACATTCCTGGACCAACTTATAAAGGTCAGTCAGAATCTCGATAGTGTCCCCAGTTGACATTCCTGAGCCGACTCACAGAGGTCAGTCAGGATCTAATCTAATGTCCAAGTCGACATTCCTGGACCAACTCAAAGAGGTCAGTCAGGATCTATTTTAATGCATCAAGTCGTTATTCCTGGACCAACTCACAGAATAGTCAAGGTCTACGAACGAGAAAATTTAGATTTTATTTATGACAAGGTGCAGATACCTTTATTAATTCCTCTGGGATTGTGAATAAAATATGTTTAATTTGTTGGTTTTTAAACCTAAGTGCTATTATTAACCTAATTGAATTATATATATAATTAAAAGGCTATAGTGATCATGGGATATATATTATATATATATATATACATCGAAGTCTAATCTCAAGGCAAATTCAAAATGAGCTCGACACCAGAGAAAAGGTACTGTGAGTACATAATGTATTTTGAATCTTCATAGTATAAGAGAAATTAGTTTTAAGACCTGTCTAGGATAGATTAATTATAGTATTAAACAACCTAAACAAAATTTAATCATCATTTATAAGCTAATGGGAGGTAGGACTTTGTTTGTAAAAATATATTTGTGTCAGTTATTACGTAAGAGTGGAATAAAGTGATGGTGAACTAAATTAATTACATTTTTATTCAATGAATTGTAACATTTTATACGAAAAGGTCACGTATAATTGGCTATGGCTGAAAACATGCCTGTGCAGATACTTGTACACACGAGGCATGTTCAAGGTTTAAACTTATAACTTCTTTTTTTTTTCTTTGGTCATCCACTCTTAAGTTGATTGACAGCAGCCCTCTATTCTTCCATTCTTGCTCTCTTTTTCATTTTTGATAGTTTTTACAGCAAGCGTCTTGTAATTTATTTATACTAAATAAAACACCAGTTTAACTGGGAACTACCTTTGTCTTAAATAAAGAAGATGAAATTTTCTACAGGTGCCAAATCGATTCTCGGTAAGAAATATTTATTCCCTTGAGGTAAACCGGCTAAAATGGCTGCATTGTTTTACTTTCATCCAATTTAGTCTTCGCTTGGCAGATTTAATTTGATAGCACCTGTTTAATACTTAATTGTACAAGGATCATTATTATACTTCCTATCTTAATGTTTAACTTAAGTGGAGGTATTACCGAGGCAGTAGAACTGTTTAAAAACTCTATTGGTTAGTTTGCCTTTTTCTTGCTCATCCTCACAGTCAATTAAATTCACATTAATGTAACAATGTCCCTCTCCCTCTAAAATGCTAAATACATAATCATTTATTTGTGCAACTTTACCATTTCGCAGACAAAGAATGTCCATTCAAAATACAAGTTGGGCTCCGCCTATTTCCAAATTTTTCGTGAACTACTAAGTCGTGTTTCAATGTTTCCTCTGGAAGTTCTATGATATCTTCTTTCAAGCTGTATTTTTTTCAGTTTGGTATCACTCAATTGCATTAGACAACAATTAAAGTTACTGTTGATTTTCGTGACATTATTGTTTAACTTCTTGATTTTAAAATCCTTCCACACTGAGAATAGTTATTACTTGTCTGAATGATTTATGTCCTATAATCATGCATAAGAATTGTTAATCACTACCTGAAGTAATCCCCCAACATTAACATCTTTCCCTCAAATGGGAAATTATTATTTATTATAGCCTATTCTTCAAGAATTGATGGACTGAATCTAGTGCATGGCTCAGAACCATGGTTGACTCATCTCATATTGGCGGTTTGTACTCTGGTGGCGTTAGAATTATTAAATTTAATTTTCATGCTAGCTTATTTTTGTTCTGCTTTCAAGGTCATACACAACTACGTCAAACTTTTTCTTCCTTGATGCCTAAGATATCTTGGATGAGTTCTGGGAAGCTATGTGGAGGTTTCCTCAAGTCAAAGTTTTACCACTTTCTGCCATGCAGAATCAGTATGTTTTATACATCTTGGAGAGCCAAATTTTCTCAATCAAAAGATTAGGGAGCATGATTATCACGTTTCTTGGCAAAGTCCTCTGTGAATATATCAAAAATATCTTCTAGCAATTTCTTTGGCTCAGCCGATGAACCAAATACACAAATGTAGGTAAAGAGCTGCCTGAGAGAATCAGATATTTTCACTAAAATGTATTCTTTCTTTCAATGTATCCTCCCACATACTTTCACTTTCAATATAAATTTTAATTAGAATAGTCAATAATTTGTCTGACTTCATATGTATGTAAATGTAAGCTCAAATTAAATAATTATATTGAACGCTAAACAGGTAGTTTTTATTGGCCAAAGAAATATTTTTTGATTTCTCTCGACATTTCTGAGAGAAATTATTGTGATCGTTAAAAAAATTGAACTCAAAATTTTGATAAATATTGACGTTTCATGACCCTCTGAAACAAAAAAAAAAAGTTGTTTTCACAATTTCATTTGTATGTCCGTCCGTCTTCCTGTTTGTTCCTCGGCCTAGAGTCGAAACTATTTTAGCGATTGAGCTAAAACATGGTATTTGGGGATTTCATAAAGTCCCCACGAGGAGTTTTTGGAATAAGTTATCTAACCCTAAATTTAAGGATAGTCTACTTGAAGGGAAAAAAGAGAAAAAATTGATTTTCTCGAAATTCATTCTACCAATTTTGATCATATTTTATATCTAGACCAAACATAGTGGCAATTCTAATTTTTTTCATGAAAATGAATTTGATGATACTTAACATGAGGGAACTTTTCCAATTTTCATCATTTCTTCGCAACTATTTGAGATGCGAATAATTTATCATTGTAAGGTTGTAGTATTATTAAAAATTAAAATCTTTTATTTGAAATATATTTTTATAAAACCAATAATTAATGAGTCATAAGCCAAAATATAAACTTTTTAATTCAGGTCTTAAAAATGAATATGTTTCTTACGCTCTTTGGTGGAAAGTGATATTTTTCTTTTTTCAGTTTTTCTTTAACACTATTCTTAGTTCCTAATGTAATAGAGTAAGTAAGTAACAGTGTATATTATTTCATTTATGATCTTTGGTGTAGCCCTTCTACAACAATGCATAGAAATTATTTTTTTTCACAAATCTTACGAGTTTTTCTCTCGAAATTTGTTTTGTTGAGTAAAAAATCAGTGTTTTGGAAAGTGCTCCACTGTACTATTCCCCTTGATGAATTATCTTAGTGAACTTACATATTTAACAAGCTAAAAAAATGTACCAAAGCTTTGCACACATAAGATTGAACAATCTTGTTGCATAAAGGCAATGCAGAACTTTTCGAGAATTATGTGGTGGTCAATTTTTCATTTTAATAGACAGTCGACGACGAAACACTGCTACAGCCTCTAATAATATTTACAAGACAGTATCAAAGGTATTGTGCAATGCATTTCAACAATGGAGAGATCATCCATAAAGGATTAATTCCATGTGCATTTCAATCGGTCAATATATTTGATTGGATGCTAATAGTATTAGATACGTTTTATAATGTTGTTGCTTGACATTTCCTATATTAACATATTTAATTCTCATAAGAATTATTTTAAAGAAGCAATTTTAATAATCATTATGTAAAGGAGAAATTCGTTGGTTTTCAAAATCCCCTACTAGTTATGAAAATACTAGTACGGCTGCAAAAGAAATAGTAAAAAAAAAATTTAATTCGTTGTTAGGCTGTTAATTATTTTAAAATAATGTAATATATTATTTTAAATTAAGGGATTGACTGGAAAACATAATTAGAAGAGCCCGGTAGGAAGACCTAGAAGCAGAATGAAGGATGATATTAAAATTGACTTGAAAGAGATAGGGTGTAATGAGATGTAGTGGATAAAACTGTGTAGTGTACTTTTTCCCATAGTAAAATTAAATCAGGACTTATATAGTTATTTTAAATACCATTATCATTGTTGACATGAAAAATGTGTTTACTAATCATGCTATCCTTTTAAGATACATATGACCAACTATACTCAGATAATTACCATCAGCCTGAAGTGGTGAAAGTAGAACACATATTTGTAACTAATACGTTCAATAAAAGAACTGCATAGCTAGAATGGAAATTGTATGTAACTATGCAGTTCTTGCATAAAACCCCTAAATTGTTTCCCAAGTAAATTAAACAGTTTGTTAAAATAATCGCAAGCACGTGGAGTACATTCTACCATTTCTGTCCTTCAATCGATCGATTGTCAATTCAAATTAAAAACAGACCACTGGGTAGTTTTTGAAAAGTTTTGTAATATCACAATGCAAAAATAATGTTACTCAAGTACGTTTTACATCATTAAATATAGAAATGCACAAAGTTAAATCATTAATGATTAAATACTATTTCAACACAGCTTCGGCCTGGCCCATCTTCAGGCCCTTGGCTAATATTTCATAGGGACCCCCACAACCCATATTGCTCCAATGCAGTTTTATTATAATATTTAAAAATAAATTACCAAAGACAATTTGTTTGTAGTATTGACTCCCTAATTATGATACATCACCACCAAACCAGAATTAGGTTTATTGACAGGGGAATAACATCCAATCTAATATAATCAAATAATTTTGCAACTGTACTTACAAAAACTAAGCTTAAAAAATACACAGCTTAATTGTCAAAATTAAAATTAAATACAAATATTCAGCTGATCGAAATAAATTTAGTTCACACAGTTAAAAATAAAAACAAATGTACCACTTGGTAAAACTTAAACAGAAAAAAAGAAAACATAATACATCCCTTTAACAATAGCAAGGATATATTTATTAACTAGTCATTAAAAATGTATAGCTCTCTATACAATTGAGTATACAAAAATAAGTTTTTATAGCAGTTTCAGAATGTATTGCAACAACGTGGAAAGTTATACCTTTTGCGCTGTAACAATAAATTCGGAAATTTTTTAGTTGATTTACATAATCGCCAAAGCTAACAGTACCAAATTAAAATTTATTGTAATTGACCAAAAGCATCCAACAATTCTGGGAACAATAATTGAGAGAACAAATAACTTTTTCTTGTTAAAGTAATTACTTAAGCTCTTCATTGGATGCTGCTATTTTATCTATTTTTCATATTTGTTGAGATCGTGAAAATAGTATTTTTCAACATATATTAACAAGAGTGGAGACCAAAAAAAATGTCTTAAGAGATATCTTAGTCTATTTTTGAGAATTTAAGGCTGAGAAAAAAACCTCTCACACGCTACTTGCGTACAGAGTCATTACAAATTTGAAAGCGGCGGCGTTCAGGTTAGTGAAGAATCCGGATCGCGCTGATATTTCATGTAAAACAGAAAATGCTCAACGTTAACACTTAGAACATTTTTCGATGCTGAAGTGTTCTTTCATACAAAGTTCGAAATTAACATCTTGGTCTTAGATATCATCAAGATCGTCCTCATCTTCAGACTCACTAAACCCAATATCATTGCTGAGGGAACTGCAGGTCTTATGGAGAAAAGCTTTATATTAGCTCTCTCTCAGTTAACTGTTGGCCAATCTCCTTTCTTTCAGTTATGTCGGAAGGGAGTTTGCCGAGGTAAGAATGAGCTACCGGCAGCAGCAGAATTTCGAAATAAATTGTCTTGTATTTATGGACACTTTTTCATCGTAATTTTTTTTATCGGAATTCGTATTTAAGAAAAATCGTCTTGCATATTTAAAGATAGATGTCTTTAAAAAATGTTGACCAAATGTTTGACATTTTTTGAGTAGTTTAAGAAATAGAATTAATTTATTTAGCTTTAATTTTCTCCAATAGTGTTTTAAATGTGTGCCGTGCTTTTAGACAATTCATAACATTTGTTTGTAAAATTTTGATACTAGAACTGTCACAAAAAATAAATCTAAAATAGTTAACGCCATCAGTACATTTTTAATTTTACTCCATTTTTCAAGTAACGTATTAACTCAAAATTCTACTTTGAAGTCAAAGCTACCTTTATTCACATCTACTAAATAAATAGTACGGTGCTAAGCACATACTTATTCTTTTATCTTAAAATAGAGACATTTATTAAAAACTTGTAGGATGTGTAAAATGAAATATCATAAATATTGTTGCAGAAACACTTGACCAAAGAGCATAAATGAAATAATACTTATACAGTGTTACAGAGAAATTAAGTAAAAAGGAACACCTGTGTCCATCAAACAGGATAACAATCAATTTAAGATTTCAAAAACCAGAATAAAATATATATTTGATTATAGCTCAGAATTTAAAACTATATTTCAAATAAAACAATTTTATTTTTAATAGTTCTACAACTTATCAACTTTCATATCTCAAATAGATGTGGGGATATGATCAAAAGTGTATGTTTCTGCGATGTAATGTACCCTCAAAGTAGTTTTCATATGAGAGCGAGATAATGTAACCTACCCTCAAAGTAATTTTCATAGAAAAGCAAGAGAATGTAACGTACCCTCAAAGTTACTTTCATAGGAAAGCTAGCGTATGTAAAGTACCCTCAAAGTAATTTTCATAAAAAAGCGAAAGAATGAAAAGTACCCTCAAAGTAATTTTCATGGGAAAGTGAGAGTTGCATTTTTTTTTT
>CABFWB010005221.1:0-18094 GCA_902151455.1 Timema bartmani | reverse complement strand
TGTTTTTTTTTTTTTTTTTTTTTAATGTCAAACAGTGCTTGTACAAAAATCTTAATCAAAATCGTTTTAGTGGATTTTCAGAAAAAAAAATCCCTTTTTTTCTCCTTAATTTTAAGACTAGTTACAAAAAAAAATCCTTGGGGTAACCTCATAAAAACCATAGATACAATAATAAATCCTCCCCCCCCACCCCCAGATATATTTCAAATCCTCTTATATTGTTGAATATAATGCTGAAATATGGCTTTAAATCAAACTCCAAATGACTTCTAGATTCATTCTATTGTCAAATATCTGCCGGAAAAGACAGTATCAAATAACTAGTAGACTAGAGGCATCTAAATTGCAGAAAAAGTCAGAGGAGGAAAGCTCTAAATAGCTTCCAAGGTCATCCAAATTTCAAAAATGTCTAGGGGAGGACGACTCCTAATAGCTTCTAGATGCATGTAATTTTGAAGACTTTTCAGGTGAAAACCAACCCAAATAGCCTAGTTTCAGAAATAATTCAAGTTTCAAAATATTGTCTGTGGAAGACCAATTCAAAGATTATCTTATATAGGTATCTAATTATCGTAAAAAAATTAAGGTGAGGATCACTCTAAATAGCTTCGAAGGGCATTCAAATTTTAAAAATTTCTAGGTGAATAACACTTTAAATGGCTTATAAGAAATCTAATTAAAACAAATCAAGGCGAAGTCTACTCATAGCTTCTAGAGTGAACCATTTTTGAAAAAATTGTTGAAGGAGGGTCACTCCAAATAGTTTATAAAAACTCTCTGATTTTAAAAATTTGGAGAGGATGATCATGGTTTAAAACATAGTTTACATATGATCAAATATGAATGAGAAATTATAAAATGGCTTTAAACAGAAATCTAACATTGTAAGTAACTATATTATTTATAATTATAACCCCCTTATGAAAATAATCTGTATTCGCCCCTGCATGCCACCCACTCCATCAAATGAACACACGACAACATTTGCAATTTGAATTTTTAATTTGTTAAGCTCTGACTAAGGAAATACATACAATTCGTTACGGTTATAATAATCTACTACTATTGATTGCAGCAAACTTTAGTTTACTTTAACATGATTCACAGGATGACCTGGTGGTCTAGGAGTAAGGTGTCAGACTTCTGTGCTGAGGGTCCGGGGTTCAATCCTCGGTCCCAGCACAGATTTATCTGATTGCCGAACCCTTCCCTCACCTCTGACAAGACGTGTACTAATCACAACTTGTGAATGTGAGGAAATCAGGACTCCACCGTGGTTTGGATTCCACGTTAAACTGTAGGTCCTCTATTTCATCTCACAATCACCCTACCATTTCACATTAGCGTAAGTGCGTATAACCTGAACGGGTAGTAAGACGCGGTGCTAATAATAATAATAATAATAATAATAATAATAATAATAATAGTATGATTCACAAAACTAACACAAAGAGTTTAATGATTCATTATTCCCACCTCTTATGTACCATCTATCTATCCACCATCAAATTATAAACAACTGATTTCCGAAGATTTCTTTAAATTAAATTTTGATCCAATAGCCTTTTTATTTTAATATTAAAAATTTTATATAAAAATATATCCAGTGAATCTCTCTTCTCGTACCAATGGTACAATACAACGCACAATTATTTTTCTCTGAGAAGGGACATCGGGAGGGGGAAAACTTCTTCACTTCAATTTTGTATAGGATTAGGGAAAACATCTTTGTTTCAAATTTGTGAGCGTCTATTATGGCGCAAGAGATTTTATTACGTTCCCCTAAAGAAAATCATGTCCCAAACAGAACACAAATTGAATTGTTATAGTATATCTGCCACCGGCCCTCTTTTGGAAACCCTTGGTCCATTCTGGTCGGCGATCGCCGACGAGCCGACTTGGCCAGACACACGCTGTTTCAACATATGTAAATACATATTTTTAGATAGTATTTATAAAAAATATATTAGTAATGGCACTACTCGATGGCATCATCAAAAATAGCAACACTGTTCTTGGATATATTGATTGAATTCATTTAAAAAATTGAAAAGGAAAAAAATCTAACTTTTTTTTGGTCCTGCAGAAGTACTGTACATGGATCGATTGTTTAAAAATAAATCAAAACATATTTTAAGATTGTGTTTACTCTAAATTATGTTAGTGAGATTATTTGCTGGTATTGGGTAAATGTACACAGCAATTTTAATTTTGACCACATTTTTTGATTTCACAACTTTCAATGGCATAACATAATTATTATTATTATTATTAGCACCGCGTCTTATTACCCCTTCGGGTTATAAGCACTTACGCTAATGTGTAATGGTAGGGTGATTGTGAGATGAAATGGAGGACCTACAGTTTAACATGGAATCCGAACCACGGTGGAGGCCTGGCATTCCTCACATTCACAAGTTGTGATTAATACACGTCTTGTCAGAGGTGAAGGAAGGGTTCGGCAATCAGATAAATCTGTGCCGGGACCGAGGATTGAACCCCGGACCCTCAGCACAGAAGTCTGACACCCTACCCCTAGACCACCAGGTCACCCATAACATAATCTAAGAGTTTGCATGTTTTACTGAAATATATGGGATAAATAACAATTTATAAATATTCGTGAGTAAAAATATCATCAGATTACGTTTCATTGAAAATATGAGCAGGTTTCATTATTTATTTCACAACTTTCAATGACAAACTATAATAATGTAACCGTATCTCCTTTGGAATTATACGACATTTGTTCCAAGGGGAAAATCATATTTTTTAAGAAAATATGATTTTTTCTTGGAAATTTTGGCGTACTTTTTTACATTTTTAAAGTCTACTAGGTGAATGTACTAATTTTCCAATGCCAATTTTTTCATAAGCAAAACTCCATATTATTTGCATTTAAAAAATCATTTCAGGGGAAATCACTGTAAACTCAATTTTAAAACCATAGTATTTATTATTTTAGTGTTATTAATCTTGAGTTTAGAAATATGTTTTTTAATAAAAAAATTAAAAACTTAATTTTAAAATATTCCTTTATTTTAAACTGTAATGTTTTTAGGACTAGTTATAAATGTTTTTTCTGAAAATAAAGTTTTAGGTAATATATCAAAGAATCAAAATTGAAACCTACCTCATGATTTATGTGTTAAAATATATATTAATATATTTCAAATCACCAAATGCTATATATGTATTGTATTTACATCAGTCCAGAAAATGTGTTGTACTTCCCGATGAGTTATTAAGTTGTAAATGAGTGAAATTGTAAAAAAACATATCAAAAAGAAAAGTGTGTTTATATATTTTCAATAAATGTGTACTGTTTAATATAGTATTCATTTGTTTTCTGTCTGACTTGACCACCAAGGAAAAGTATCAAGTTAAAATCCAAAAAGAAATAAAATATAAGTTTTAACTTGAAATCGAAAAAGAAATTACCGGACATTATTGCGCATTATCAGCTGGCATTAGATCATGAAAGTTGAAGAGTATACATGGTGTAATCATATGAAATATATGTGATACAGTCCCTGATATTATTCACCCTCAGCCTTGACTTCCTTACCAGTTTAATCTTAAAATAGCATTGAATGTGTGTTTAGAAACAGAATGTATACTTGAAGGATGCAGAGACAGATACGAAAACAAAACCGGAGAGATGCACAGTTTTCTACATTTTTTCATAGAATAACTTATAAGACTGTACATTTATTTAAAGGAATTTTATTAAATAAAATGTGTAAGCCCTTAAAACCAAGAATCTATAAAAACATAAATCTTTGTTCAAGCCCAAAACTAGAAAAAAAAACTAAATTAGAATTTGGTTCAGTTTTTAAATCTTTGATTGTAGGCCTATAGGCCTACTGCCAATCTGTGAGGTAACATAAATGCGTTTAAGTTGAAAGAAATCATTGAAACTTTATTTTAACACAAATGTTAACTAAGGTAACAAATACAAGAAAGGTAAGCCACAGAAAACATTTTATGGACGAAACAATCAATTAAATATGGCGGCGCGTATTTCCGGCTTCATGATCGAGCCTTGGGGGAAGTCCGGAGATGAAGCGTGAAATCCAGCCAAATAAAACTGTGCCAAGGTCACCTTGTTGTCATGGAAACGAATCGAAAAACAATGCAAAACACTTCCATCAAACGGCAATACAGCCATATCCGTTTTAGCTCGGTGGAAAGGTATAGTTGAATGATTTGTGAATTGTTTCAGCCATCGTGTCCATGTACACAAGAGAGGCGTTTCAAGGATACTGCTTTGATCTGGTAATGGACCTTGTTTGTGGGTGAAGAATATAGAATCACTGCGTGACCAGGTAAGTTACATATAATTGTTAGGCAACCATTGTGGTTATATGCACGGACGTCGTTAGCGTGGGTGGAGTAGGGGGGTCACGTACCCCCTTCCTGAATATTTAACTGGAACACTCTTAGCACCACCAAAGAAACCATTAAGTATTTTGTTAAGAAAAAAATTCTTTGAAGCAATGTATAGTTGAAGTTTTCTTATTTTATACTACCCATATAAATACTATCGTTATATCATCAGCATTATTCAATTGGTACATAATTATTTTTATGTTTTCATTTAAAGTTGTAATGGATCCATTATGTTTCTCCTAGTCCTTAAGAGCTATAGACCCTTTTGGTTGTATGTATTTCTTGAACCAGTCTTAACAAACTATTACCCACTTGGTGGTCGAATGGTCTTAGGTGTAAATCTCGCAAAAGACTGGACTGTCGACGACGGGGATATTGGGGTTCGGTCCCGTTTAAGTGTACTGAGGTTTTTTTCCTAAATTGTTTTCAATTCTCTCTCTCCACGCATATCCATATAACCAAATTGGGTAGTAATACGCAGTGCTAAAAAAATTACTAATAACCATTGGTTTGTTCAAGTGGCGCAAGGAGTGAAGTGGAAAATTGGGAAATAGCCCTCACCCCCACCCATCCAAGAAAACTAATAATTTTAATAAAAGCTTATGACATGTTTTATATATATATATATATATATATTACTTTTTCATATAATCAAAAAGTATTAAAATCGTAAAAATTTTCGACCTCTAAATTATGATAGAACTTAACGTTTTATTTTCCCCCTGAACCAAAAGAAGTGGAATTTACTATTTCAGTTTCTCTTTCTGTCCCTGGGCACAAATCCGAAACGGTTTGTTGGATTTTGTTCAAACTTGATATTTAGGTGATTTAGGACTCTACCTCAGAATTTATTTTTAATCTTGACACTAACCCTTAAATTAAGGCTAGTTTATTGATATATGATTTTTTTTATTTCCAATTTTTTATATATGAGGCTCTAACGACCTTATTTTAAATTGATATCTAAGAAATGTTTGACCTTACAAATTAAACTGAATACTTTTTAGAGTAAAAATTTGTTTACGGGTACCGATTAATGATTTTTGAAAATCAAAATATTTCAAAATTGGCTATAAAGATTTCATTTAAAATGGATATCTTAAAGAGTGTTTGATATGTCAAATAAAACTGTAAACAGGAACTTCTTATAAAGATAGTTTACTGGGGACTTTTTTTTTTAATTTGAACATTTTAAAAATGCCTCAAACGATCGGATTCAAATTGAGTATATGTTGAGTTTTCATTATAAATAGATAATATTATAAAATGGGTTTCCTTGAAAAAAAATTAATAGCAGTTTAGCCTAGTGATGATTTTTTTTATTTGAAATATTTTGGAAAAAAACTGATTATTTGGTGAAAGCAGGTCTTTGGAGAGTAAATATTGTATGGTGATTTTTATAAAATAAATAAATTTACTTTTACTTATGACAAACTTTAAAACATATGAAATTTTTCCAAAATGATCTTTTAAGATCTAGTTAAAAATGGGTATTTGGAAATGATCTTTATAACAAATAATAATACTTTATTTTTACCAAATAATAAAATATTTTAAGATTTGTTTAAAATTAACTAATAATTTAAATTATTTAATTTGAACTTTTGTTTAAAATGTGTATATTAAGCTTAGGTATTTATTTTGAGAACTGATGAATAAGATTGTGTGTTTGTTTTTCTGAGGAAAATTTCTAAAGGGTAGTTTTCTGAAAACCTATTTTTGATCATATTGTTCCAAGCTTTAGTACACTACATGAGAAAGTTTATACAAATATTTCGCAGCATTTATTTATTTGAGGCATTGTAATATGAATGGTATTGAATGAGCACAGTATAAAAATAATATGTCACACACTGGATATACTGGAATTTCAAAACTCTCACTCTTTTATTGCAATAATTTAATCATCGTGCTTGAATATATTTAGTATATTCAAACTATAGTAGAGAGAACTGAATCAGCAAATAATCTAAAAAGTTAACTTAAATCTAGAACAAACACACCACCAAAATCCCCTGCCATTTACTCATCATTTGAAATGAGAAACTGAAATTTCATAAATGATCAATCTTTCGGCCATTCCAGGAATTTAACACGGGACTATTAGCTCAGTAGGTAGATCTGCTACCGGCTATGATAAAGTGTCGGATGACTTATTTTTAAAGGGTGTATCCCCAACACACATTAAGAGTGCCCTAAAATTCTAAATTTGGGGGAAAATTACATAAATAATAGCTTCTATACATTCTAAGTAGATTTATTGGTGCAGTGGCCGCTCCATAAGAGGAAGAAAAAAATGACGTTTGTGTGTGTTTTTTTACAACTCTCCTCAATAAAGATAAAACATTTTTCACTGCATCTTACCACCCATCCAGGCTACCTACATTAAACTATACTAGGCTAGTTGATTATGGATTAAGAAGACAAAATTGAGATGAAATATACCTGTAGGACTACTAGTTAGAATTGAGTTATAAAAAGTAGTTCTTTGAGGTTAGAACCGGGTGATTAGCAAAATATATGGTGTTGTACTTAAGTAGTTTTTAAGAGAATAGTAAAGATAATCTTGTTTTGAAAAGTGAACACTGAGCACTAAAATGTAAGATATGCATATACTCAGGGCCAGCTCGTGACCTTTTGCTGCCCTAGGCAAAGCATGAAAATGCCACCCCCAGCACCTTCCCCTCTCAATACACTAACAAATATATGTTCTACTATAAAACATGATAACACAACTGTTTTTCTCAAATCTTTAAGTTTTGGAAACCTTATTCAAGAAATAAATGTTCGGTTATTCAAGATCAATTAACTTAAAAACTAAAATCGCTGAATCTTACTAAGGGAAACCACTTTCTTTGAATCATGTATTTAATAATATTGTAAAAATGTATACTTCTCATAAAGAAAACATTTTAAGAACATTTTATAAAATTCAAACTAAGAAGTTTTTTTAAGTCCACACGCTCACACTAAGAGCCTATATTTAGTGAGTATAGTATATTTTTAAGATTATTTTACTTACTATTATTTATTTTAAATATTTAAAGTGCACTTTATGAACCGACTGATTATATCAGCACACGGAAATTTCTATGAGCGAGAGTGAAAGGCTCTAAAAATTTTGGCGAGAGTAGGAGTTTCACATACCTTCCAGAGTTATTTTACATGCCACAACCGACACGATACTAACGGCTTTACTTCCCCTCTGAAGGAAGTTGTGCTATGGATTTTTATCGCTCAAGTAAAATCCGTCGATCACAGGNTAGTAATAATAGTAATAATAATAATAATAATAATAATATTGCGCGTCTATGCTAAATCATTCGTGGTCTAGTTTGTGGTAAGATTAGCCAGTACTCATGTACAATTGCTCATGAGACGTCCGAATATACTAATGGTGCAACCTTTCCGTGGAGGCTTATTCCATGCCCCGCTGAAATGAGATGATTGTGATAGTGAATATGAGGGTGTGAAACCAGTATAAACTTCTTAAGCCTGACTTAAGCCTAACTAACCAAACCGTTCAGCTATTTCGATGGATATTAACAATACCTATAATATGGCAATAATAATATAGTAAAATGTTATCAATGCTGACCGCAAAGAAATATGTTTGAATTTTCTAAACTGTTCTTCCAACCAAGATCAGGGTATATGTTGAAGCTGAAGTGTGTGTATATATATATATATATATATATAATATCCATATTGAACTCGTATAAACAAATGACGGGACTCAAAGAGTGAAGCAGAGTTAGTAATTATTGTGATTTTACTTTTTTAATCGATGTTAACATGTCGGTGTAATGACGTAGGTGTGTTGTAGTCTGTGAAAAACAGCCTTGACCAATAAAAGTTGTCGGTTGGACATGAATGTCTCACAGCGCGTACCCTACTTTCAAGTGTGTAGGTTCTTCAATCGGGGATTCCCCACACAGTGTTTACTCGAGGCACTCCACAGAGAAAAGGTCACTTGAGCTCAACCTTGTACACTATTTCTGAGTTATTGCACTAGGTCAGGGACTCGTTATTTCTAGTCAGAGATGGACATCGTAGATTAAACCCTGATTTTTATAGGAATCCCACTTTAGACCCTAACATTGATTAAAAGGACTAAAATTTGTCATTCTAGAAATACGTCTTAATTCAGTAGCTGATTGGGGGGAGGGGCTGATGGAGGCGATTGCCCCTCCTACATAAAAAATAATCAAAAAAATTGAAACCAACACCTTAATGTTGGACTGAATTTAACATCTAGCTCGCCCTATCTCGATGAACTAGTCTATATACACCCTCTTCGGAGGCCTCATGGCTGAAGGTGCTACTCTTGCAGTTGACTAGACTGCTGATGACTGGGAGATCAAGGATCAAATCTTGGTCGGGTGTACCGAAGGCTGAAGGTTTATCCAAAGTTCTTTTCCACTCTCCCTCCACAAAAATTCAGGTACACTTCCTATAAATATAGTCTTTCTTATCCCTTTAACCAGAACGGGTAGTAAGACGCGGTGTTAAAAAAAATATATCAAAAGCTTCCAGTAATACTTCCTCATTGGTACTGTATAATCTATATTTACATATGAGCGTATAACCTGAACGTGTAGTAAGACGCGATATTTATATTTATATATATATTATTAGCTAAACGAACAAAAAGTGTAAACATAATTGTAATATTTTTTCCACCACTGTGGCAACATGGGTCTCCAGTTTTCAAATAAAAAGCTTCCTAAGAAAATCAGACTTTAGTTTATTTCTCTCTCATGTGGGGACCTAGGTGTTTCAGAATGAGTTATTAAACTGTTGTCTTCTGCCGCAACTTGCTAAAGGACAGGGTCATACCATGAGTTTGGGGGAAGGGGAGGGGATACTTAAGGTGGGTCATAGTAAAGTCCTTCAAAAGGAGATGTCAAGGATTATTTAATATTGAATCCCACTTTAGTTTAAAGATTTCTTTTACATAATTGCAATTTTTGGAGTCAAGCATTTTAGAAGACTTCAAAAATATATAGACCCAAGAGAAGAACAAAAATATTAATTATAATTTCTGAGGTGAGGTATATTGAACCTCAAAACAACATTCTTTAGGTATGGCCCGGCCCCAGTAAAGGGTATCCAAAGGCGAAAAAAGAGAGTGGAGGAAAATTACAAAGACAAGGAGCTAGTTTCAAGAGGATCCACATTGTTTGTTGAACAAGAAATGTTTCACATGAAGAACTGGTACACTTATACCTGAAATATCAAATCAATGTGTAGACGATGATTAAGTAAACAATAAAATTCCTCAAAAAGATGTTAATTAAGGTAGTGCCGGCTGTTGTGTACGAGCACACACGAAAGTGAACACAAAATATTTGGTACATTTTAACTTTATTAAATGATATTGATAAATAATCCCTGAACACAAGAATCGAACTCGTGACTATAGGCTTAACGCACTATTGCTATACGACTGAGATATCCAGAATTAGTTCAGTCTTCACTCATTATTCAAGGCAGAGTGAATTCACTAACCACTTAGAGCTGCCATTAAACCACATACACTGGTGATTCGGGGCTGTTGTATATGCTGCCAGTTGTTCAGTATTTAAATGCACAGGGTTGGTGAGCTGTATGTACAAATATATTTCTACCTATTGTATAGTAATAATAATAATAATAATAATAATAATAATAATAATAATAATAATAATATAATAATAAAATCATTATAATTATAATAATAATTATAATAATAATAATAATAATAATAATAATAATAGTAACAATAATAGTAAAACTTTACATTTTAGTGTACGGATTGGCAACAAGGTCATGAACAATGATAAAAATGAGCTAGCTCTTATGATTCTAGCATGCTACAGCAAGCTGGCACATATCTAATGGGAAGTCTAACTAATAATCAATGAGTGTGTTGAATTACTCATGGCTCCCTTTTCTTTAACCCAATATTTGAGTTTGAAGCCCTGCAGTTACCAGTCCCAGGCTATTCTATTGCTGGTTACACAGTAAAAACACTTTTACTTATGGACATAAAGTTTTTATTTTAAAACTTACTGTATTTACAGCGTAATTCTAAAAAATTGTCACCGCAAAGAACCAAAATGTACCACGTATCTGTGGCTATGACAAGTATGACAAGTATAGGACAGAGACAAAGATAAACAAGGGGGCACCTCAAATTTGGTTAAAATTAATATTTTAAATTATCATACCTCGACTAGCTCACATTGACACAACATCGAGATTAATACCCACAACCTAGTACATATGCCTACAAACCGAACAGGTATTGAGACGCATTGTTTAAACATGTATTCACACCAAGATATCGTCACCCGAGGATGCAAGTGTTCTATCTCCAAAAGTGTTAAATTTGAGATATTTAGTGTTTACATCTATTTAGAATGCATATGGTTCACCTGCGGTGAACTTGAGACTACCATATGACTTAATAGGATACAAACTCTAGTTTTTATTTAGTAACGTTGGTTTTATACACATAGTCAAACTTAAATCCTCTTTTACACAAAAGTGGAAAATTGGACATAGAACACTTGCATTATCGGGTGACGATATCTTATTTTCTCTGCAATGAATAAGACTCCCAAATCATACTTTGACCATGAATTTACTAAACTTCCTCCCTGCATAACGAATCTTCTTTGCCAAGGGTGACTTAAATGGAAAATACCCCAAAGGGAAAGCCAACTAACAAAACGGAGTGGTAGAATCCTGGCGGATCACGCAGCCGTAAAGGCTTACAACATCCTAGCACCTATTTTTCATCCAGTCCATTTTCACACCTTCCATATTTTTTGTCAAATTTTTTATAGACCGGAAGACCACTGAATGAGCTGAACTCTTATATCATCCTCAGCTCTTGCAAGCTATCTTAGGGACGAATCCTTAAGGAATGTTATTTAATGTGGGAAGAAGCGAACTTGAGTTAAGATCAGTATTTATGCCATTTTTATATTAAGAAAATTTTGATGAGAATGAACCAAATATTGCTTCATTAGACACATTCAGATTAATTTTCTCTAATAATTATAAAAGTTTTCGTATATTTGTCATGGACATCGTGAAATCCAAACAGGGCTTTTTCTATTAATTCAAAATGTTTTTGGTCATATCCACGATGTTCATGGCTAATATTCAACAACCTTACAACACTATGAAATATTTATGAAAGACCCATACTATGTAACCTAAAAGATTTCAGCTAAAGTTCCAAAGCTAAAGTTCAGTTTCAAGGACAAGGTCACCATACTTATAACACATTTATAAATCAGAGATACCAAAACAAGTACTAATAAAGTTTAAACTTTTCACCAATGAAATTATCCTGTACGCATAAAACCAAAATATAAATTATGCTATGGCAGAATGCTCACGTACATGTGCCTTTACCCGGCCCATGGGACATAAGAGGGTGAGAACTGTCTTAGAGTCCATGTAGGTAAAACATAACAAATGCTTCCACGTAGCGGGGATAGTAAACGGAATCGACATTGCAGCAGACAACGGCTGCCGTAAGGTCGGTGGTGGCCAGGTTCTGTAAGTACTGAGTGACGTTGAGTATATCACGTCCCTCTGCACAGGGCTACGTGCTGGTACCGGGCAGCAGCGGAATCAGGTTCGACTTGAGGCACAGAGCAAATGATTCTTGAGAAGGCTCAAGATTGAACATCCACGGGCATCACCGTATGGAGTTGCATTTCAGCCGTGGTGCTGTAGTGGGGATATAAAAAGGGAAAACTGCCATACCATTTTTCCCAAAATACCCCTTTTGTCAAGGAAATAAAACCAATTATAGCTCTTCCAGAGGTAAATATTCCTTGGGTAAACCAGTCCCCCTTTCAAATCTATTGGTGGAGACTACTTCAGGGGAGTGATCAATAAATAAGAATTAATAAATAAAACTTTCCCTTTCAACAAAGAGAAATGGAACGTAAGGACGATGTGAACGGTTGGTAAGGTAGAAACTTTGAAAATGTAACTGGAAAGGTGAGGTTTTAATATAGTTGGTTTAAGTGAAGTCCAGTGAAAATATTTAAGTGAAATAGTGTCTGAAACTTTCATAGTGTTCTATTCAGATAGAAAGCGTGCATTAAAAGGAGTATTAATAGTGAAGAAAAATGAATTAATTAAAAGTGCTACTAAAATGATATATTATAGCGATAAATCAATGCTTGTGAAATTAAACGCTGAGCCAGAGGATATTTTGATAGTAAAAGTGTATATGCCAACAACCAACCATGATTGTGTTAAGGTCGAAGAAATCTATGATGAAATTTAAGTAATTCTTCAACAGGAGGGAAGAGGGAAGATGAAAATCATCATCATTGATGATTGGAACAGTTTGGTTGGGGAAGGACGGGAGCAGAAAGTAATAGGGCCACATGGATTGGAGATGAGAAACAACAGAGGGCAGATGCTCATAGAATTTTTTTTCAGCAGAATGGCCTGGTGGAGACAAATACCTGGTTCAAGAAACGGAAGACAAATCTGTACACATGGAAGAGTCCAGGAGACATCAGCCGGTAACAACTAGACTACATCCTTGTCAAACAGTGGTTCAGGAATTAAGGAAAGGATGTGAATACGAGGCACGTCCAGAAAGTAAGAGTACTGGTTGCCCTCTCGTGCTATGAAATTTTTTCCAAGGTTGGCAACACTGAGTGGTAGTGGGGGATCTTCTGAACACAACGAGCACAGGCGGACCTCGTTAGTATGAAAACTCGCCTTTTAGTGTCCGTTTGTGTGAAATATGCCGATAAGAAATCCCGCCAAGTGCGAGGTGCGCGCTGTCATCGGGTTTCTTCTCGCTGAAGGAAAAACACTGACTGAAATTTTTTCACGGATCAAAACTGTTTATGGTGAAGGTGTTACAAACCGAACGAGCGTGTTTAAGTGGTGTCGTGAGTTTAATGAAGGCAGAACGAATGTTCATGACGATCAGAGGTGTGGAAGACCTTCCATTTTGACCGATGAGTTGGTGCAAAAAATCGAGAAAACTGTTCGTGAAGACCGCCGATTGACAGTGGATGAAATTTCTGCGATGTTTCCTCAACTCTCCAGATCTCTCTTACACGAAACAATTACAGAAACGCTGGGATTCCGAAAATTATTGTGCTCAAGATGTGTCCCAAAACAACTGACAGAGCAGCACAAAGTGAATCAGGTCGCTAGCGCTCGCGAGTTCCTTTAGCGATTTGAATTGGAAGGTGAGGATTTTCTGAGCTCGAATGTGACTGAAGATGAAACCTTGGGTGGCTCATTACACTCCTGAGACAAAAAGACAGTCATCACAGTGGCGGCACACCAGTTCCCCATCTGCCAAAAAATTCGAAAAATCATGGACCGAAAAGAGATCATTTTGATCGAATTTCTGCCTCAGGGGGAGACGATTAAGGCAGCACGATACTGTGAGACTCTAAAAAAAGCTCAAGAGACCAATTCAAAACAAACGGAGGGGAACGTTGAAGAAAGGAGCGCGCTTGTTGCAGGACAACGCCCGCCCGCACACGGCCAACGCCACCAAGGCATTTTTGGACTCATTTGGTTGGGACATTTTGAACCACCCCGTATACTCCCCTGACTTGGTGCCTTCAGACTTTCATCTTTTTCACCTCCCTGAAGACTCACATGGGTGGAAAAAAAAATTCAACCGACGAGGAGGTGAAACAAGAGGTCCTGAACTGGATGAAGGAGATAGTGGGAGAATTCTATGAGGAGGGCATCAAAAAGCTTGTGCCACGGCTCACAACCATAGAACGGGAAGGCGACTACGTGGAGAAATAACTGACATGTTTACTAACAAAATCCTGTAATTTTGTTTTAAATACTTTTTTTTTAATAGAAAAATCTAGTACTCTTACTTTCTGGACGTGCCTCGTGCATTGCCAGAAGGCAATGGATTCAGACCACAACCTGCTTGTGGCGTACATTGAAACAAGACTAAAGAGGATCAGGAAGGCGAGCAAGAGAAAACTGAGGTGATACTTAGAAAAATTAAGAAGCGATAGTTACATTTTGATAAATTCAATAGAACAAAAGTTAAGTGAGGTGAGAGAAGATATTATAAGTGTTGAAGGGAATTGGGATGGTGTTAAGAGTATTATGTTGAAGGTGGTGAATGACAATGTTGGAAAAGTAAAGGGGACTGCACTAAAGCTCTGTGTGACAGCAGAAATGTTTCAGATAATTGAAGAAAATAAAAAATATCTACAAAGACGAATAAATTGGGGTAAGCAATGAGTTAAGGAGAAATACAGATAAATCGAGGAAAGACTATATAGACAAGAACAGGAAGGTATGACCTCATGTACTAGAAATAAAAGTAATATTGGGAGGGAATGAAAACGAATAGGAATAGGAATAGAAGTCCTCAAAGGTCGGATGGCGACAAATCATAAAAAATTTCTTAGGATTTTGGAAATATATATTGAAAAATTGTACGATTGGATTTCTACCAGAAGGTGCAGGTTGTTGACTGGTGAGGAACATGTGTAGTGTGCCAACCAACATCTCAACGGGATTCGTTGGCACATGTTGTATACAAATAAGGATTCATATTATCATATATTATCAAAAACAAACAAATAACTGAATGGTCTTCATAATTATAGTAACTATAGATAAGTTTGTCCAAAGTTATTCAGACATTAGATTTTTATTTATCCGACACTTTAGCTCAGTCGGTAGTGTGTGTCTGTACTGAAATAATGGTCCAGGGTTCGATTTATGGCATGGCTGAAAACTTATCATTGGGGAAATCTGGGTCTACCCTTTCACACTGATGAATTAACGGCTGGGGACAGGATGTTGTGCCTGTCCTAGTCTTAAGTTAGATTATAAGGCATATGAAGCTACGACAGGCCTATCAAGCAGGTAGTGGAAAATGTATAGCCTTAATAAAAATAAGCTTACCCAGGCCGTAAGCAGGAAACAGTAGTAGATGTATAGTAAAGATACTTATTCACAATTGTGACGTGTGATATAAATCATCATCCGTACACGCTAAACTAAAGTTCTGATGTAGAGGACCATATTTGAGAGCCAAAAATTTACTAAAACAAAATTAATGGAGAGTCACGTGATCTTACGCTGTAAATTTGATAGCTACACTATTATAAATGCCTATAAAATATATTAATCCTAAAAAAATGTTATCAATGATGACTTTAAAAAATATATTACTACTTTCTAAACCCTTCTACCAGAATCTTAATAAAAAAAATGTGAATCCGTATTTGACATGCAGTAAATTTAATCAAACGTTCTTCAAATCTTGGACAAACAAACCAAACAAAATGTATCATCTTCCTCTAAGTCCCCATCGTAGATGTTGACTACCTTGTGTTTAAATTTTAGACTGTTGTTTTGGCCTTCATTTAGCTGATAAACGTTTAATTTAGAGGACTTTATCTGCATTTGCGTGGAGGGAAAGTGGAAAACCATTTCGGAAAACCCTATATGCTAATAAAGGTGAGCACTCAGTTTTAACTAAACTGGGTTTGGTTGGCACGTGTATCACCCTTTCCAATAACAAGTGTGTCAACCAACCCCATAGTAATTTCAAGTAATGTATAATCGCCACTCTTTATGGAAAAATGTATAGATTTTCTGAGTTTAAAACAGTTGTTGCAAAAATTAAGTCTCCCTTTTGAACATATAAAGACATATACTTTTACTAGTTCAATTTTAAAAAATAATTAGTAAAATCTTTCAAATTCACTCACTACAGCAATAATTAAACTAATCGAGCTTACTCAAACACCAATCGCGTTAACGACTCAAAACTAACATAACAGGATAATCTTGTCTATATTAATCAAAGGTGAATTTAGTACTGAGCTAAGTCAATTTTAGAAAGGCTTATTAAGCCTGTGCCAACTTACCCCCTATAGCCAATCAACTTCGGTCCCCTCTACGTTTAGTTATTAAAAATATATTTATTTAAATATATATATATATAAATACCTGATTAAAAACTATAAAAATAAAGAGCGCCTGGAATGCCACATTCTCACTAGAGTTGAAAACTATCACGCCCTTCACAACTAACTACTTTGGGTCCAAGCAGGAATAGAGGATAGATTTTCTGCACAAACAATAAACTAGCAGTTGAATGTGGTAAGGAGATTGAAATATTTATTTTGGCGTAATTAGTGATTTGTCCCAATTTTGTTTTAATGTTAGTAACGTGTTAAAATATTACCTTGAGTATTTTTGTGTGTGTGTGTGTGTGTGTGAGTGTGTGTATGTGTTTGTGTGTGTGTGTGTGTGTCCAATGTGTGCCTATCAAATATGTATCTTTCTAATATTTATACATAAATATTAATAGTTCTGTAGAGGCCTATATTATAGATATGAGTATCGTGTGGGTTTTATCTTGATAGCTATTTTGCAAGTATAAAATAACAAGATTATTTTAATGGCAAGTTTGATAGCAACATAGTTTTTATGACACGAGCCACCACTGAAGAGAGGAAGGAATACAGAATAGACTAGTATTCATGACTCTTAATATTTAGGAAATATGCTGAATCGATTCCTGCTTCTAGATGTTGCAAACAATCTACTATTTTTTTTATAATGAACTACCAATCTTTTCATATTCAAGCTTTGACGCAAGTATTTGTTGATTAGTAGGAGTTTTTTTTAAGTCTTTAACTGAAATTACCTTCTGTTTAGAAGTGTAAATGTTTTCCCTCAACCAAACATAAAAGTACCAAAAGATCGTGTTTGGGACCAATCTAAAAATACTATCCAGTATTTACTCTAGAAAGAGTACTGAGGGGACCTCGTAGAGCGTGTGAGGTCTATGCTTTGAATTGGA
Organism: Timema bartmani; assembly: GCA_902151455.1. Lineage (NCBI taxonomy): Eukaryota > Metazoa > Arthropoda > Insecta > Phasmatodea > Timematidae > Timema > Timema bartmani. Next base: position 858 of record CABFWB010005221.1, on the reverse strand, counting down.
AATAGCTGTGGTAAGGAGGTAAACACGACTTCCTTTATTATTAGTTTGTAAATATTTTTTAGTTTAGTTTTAAGACTTTTCACTTTAAGTCCAGAGAAAGAACTAAAGCTGTATTAATTTTATACGTTCACCTTATACAGAAAGTATTATCGGATTAAATGGTGAAGCAATTTACACCACGCTTGTAGAAATGTATATTGACCCATGAATGTTTTAGTGCCACATCTTGCTACCCGTTTGGATTATATGCTCCCATGAACACAAATTATTCAAAATTAAAAAAAAATTGTAATGGATTCAAAAATATTTTATTTTTTAATGGATTTTTATCGATTTTAAGATCAATATAGTTGTGTCGTGAAACAAGTCAAGTCAAAACAAGAATGATACACTCGCCTTCAATTTAACAAGTTGTTTCAAATCATCTCAGTCACAACAGCAAAGGCAGCAGTCTGCTTGTATCTCGCTTTGTAGACGCATTCGTACTGATGAGTATATTTTTTATGTAATTTGATTGAGTCTCCCGAGCAGATGTAGTCGCAAAGAAAAAGGAGAGCTGAAGTTATTCCAACAGGTTGGCCCCTTAAACTCCATTATAAAATTACAGCATATTTACCGGTTTTTCTGGTAAAAAAGAAATTATGGTTTTTATTTGAATCTTCTCCTCCGATTTGAGACATAGAACAAATTATTCAAAATTAAATTATTGTATATAATTATTATAACTAAATTATTGTATCATTGTGTTATATTGTATTATTAAATGCTGTATATAATTATAAAAAATATTTCTATTTGACGATAATACGATTGCATACTAGCCACCACTTTATTAACTAAATCAGACATTTTGACAGC
>CABFWB010005220.1:28166-47747 GCA_902151455.1 Timema bartmani | reverse complement strand
ACGTACAGCCCACTAGGATTCAAACCCCGATCTACTCACCATCGGCTGTCCAGTCTATTGCGAGAATGACGGCTAAGATCATTCGTGATAATGCATGAAGAAGAACATTATGTAACTTTCATGCAGGCTTACTCATGCGTTTAATATATTTTATTAATACCTACAAAACGACACTAAAGAAATAATATATTATCAATGTTGACAGCAGAAAAAAAGTTTAATTTTCTAGTAGGCCCATTCTAAGGAAGTGAGTGTAGGCCTATCGCTAGCTAACATTTTCTCCGTCCGTCAAAAGGAACAGTAGCAAAATAACCAATGGATTGACTGACACATTATCAAATGTCAGTTCCTTACAATACGAGCTTTTCAACATATTTCCTCTCAACGCCGCCTGTCCGTGCGTTCAAGTGGTTATGAAGGTCGATCACAGTCCCTCCCTCAGAGCACTCCTTCCCAACGTGTGACTTAATTTCTGTGTATATATTGATATCTTTTGTTTGGTCTTTCATTATTCAAACCTTGGAAGAACGAGCACTTTTCAGGTCTACAAGAAAAAAAAAGTTGAAAAGTTAGGAATCCATTTTTAAAAAAACTCAACTATCCTGTCGTGTTGGACATAACGAAAAGTAAAATTTAGTATTTTGAGAAAGGGAAGGAACCAAATAAAATGTCCTATTCAGTCCTGTCTCCACCCCCTTGCACATTGCCAACCCTGTGATACCCACGTGGCCCTTGGGGTAAAGCCCTAAGGTTCCACGTGTTCCTATAGTAGCATTGTGAATTACCCGAGAACCATACAGAGCTTAATCGAGAACTGGATTTTGATTAGGTAAAATTTCCGTCACCTCCTTGCTTCCTAGATGAATCTAACATACTTAGAGATTAGTTTGTACAACATATCATTTGACAGGGTGAGTTTAAATATTTAGGAATAATTCTAAATAGCATTAACGTAATTATATTGGAAATTAGGTAAATAACACAGTCGGGAAATAGTGCTATTACTCGGTCAATAAGTTGTTGACATCTCGCCTGTTGTCAAGGAACGTTAACTCATAATTATAGAAAACAATAATTTTATTGGTTCTCTCTGGGTGTGAAACGTGGCGTGGCGTCTTACCTTACATGAAGAAAACAAATTTAGGGTGTTGGAAAACAAGGTCCTTATGAAGGTATTTGGTCCAAAAAGGGATTAAGATACTGGGAAGTGGAGGATGTTATATAATTATAAGTTACATATCTTGTGCTCATCCCAAGACATTGTTAGGATAATCAAGTTTTTTAGATTACGATGGGCAGGACATACCAAGTGAATGAGAAAGATGTGTATATTCGGCAATGTTATTATTTAAATTATTTTGAAACTATTTTGAAAACTGAGTTCCACTACAAGGCTATTAATTATTTTTTTATTGGGTAAACCCAATATTCTTTTTCTGGTTGCACGTCAAAAAGCTGTGTTAATTGCCATTAAAGAATGATTACGTCTAGAAAGTGGGTACACGAATTGAAGAACATGAAAATAACAAAGAGTTTGGTGAATTTCATCATCATCATCATCATCATCATCTCGTATGTTCAGGTTCCGGTATTCTTGAATAGTTTTGTTCCGTGGTCATGGGCACTTCCTTACCTCTTCAATTAACTGCGCTAGAAACGTCATATTCCTACTTTAAAAACACTAATAATGGCGGCTGAACGGGGGTGGATACTACGGTGAGACCATCTCTGTGTGGCCACTTAAATTGTCAATCAAGGGAGCTATTTTTCACCCGCATAGCTAAGGGTTCAGCCAGACTGACAAGTAAGAGAGTGCGTGATTATCAGATAGCTCTCGATAGTTATTGACGAGGAGGCAAAGGTTCGAATCGTGGTTCAGTGAACTGAGGGTGGTTTTTGACAAGTGATTTATTGTTGTGGTTTTCCCATCCTCTATTCGCGCTAAGGGTGATTCTTATTTGTAAAGGCCTACTTTAATTATAATATTAAAGTATTTTAACATATCAGTTTTACATATATATATATATATAGTTTATGATCTTACCAATTAAATTAGGCCGTTAGTAGCAAGTGTGTTAAACCTATCGATAATTATTTAAAAAAAAGTCAAATATCATGTCATATTGAGAAGTTTTCCTCGCACTCGATGAACCAACATACAATAATATTATCAGCGGCTGTAAACTAAACTGTTCCGGTTCAAGCGCGCTCTCTCGCCCAGTCTAGCCACCTCTCATAACAGCCAATGCGTTCTTTTTATTTTTTAGGCGCTCGCTCGCCCAGTCATGCCGTACCCTAACATAGCTTACAATAGATAGCGTAACGCTCTGTGTGGTCGGGCCATTACATTTGGATTTTCGGCCATGTTATTATTAAAATTATTTTGAAAATCTTTTGTTAATGCGTAATTTATTTAGTGAGTATAATTACTTTATACACACTTTCGGGAATCATCAACAAATCGTAAGTATTAAGATGTGTTTTATTATTTATATTTTATAACCTACTTTAATTAGTTTAGTTATTTAGAGTATTGGGATAAAACGCTGAGTAAAAAGAATGGAGTATAACTTTTACAGAGCTTTTTAAAAATAATTGGCAAAGTTTATTCGCTTGGTTAGCCTGCTTTTAATTGTCTCCTTTAAGCCTGCGAGTATTTTATATTGAAAATGCATGTGAAACACTTAAACCATTAAGGGTCATTTTCACCTAACAACAGGACCTGTTCTTGAAAAATGAGCTCTCTGGAAACATGTGTTTTAAATAGAAATAGCACTGTAAACATTCCAGCCAACAAGGTTGATTCTCACTCACCTGGTACAGTAAGAAAAGAGAAAATAAAAGAATCACATGGACCGTAGTAAATTTACTGAATTATTTTTTATTGAATAATTCTACCCATCATTAGCCATCACAGTCATCCAACTGCACAAATTCACTTTTTTTTTAAGAACCAACTGAACACTGTACTTAACTCTTTGATGGCTCACTTACAATTGGCGGGAAATCAAACAATTATAACTTGTTGCGAGTCAAAATGTCTCAGACGTGTTTATACTAAATGCACCGTGATGCGACATTTTGTCCCGAAACACATTTTGTCGCGAGTCCTTATGTTGCATTTGGTGTGGGGATGGCCAGACTGGGCGAGCGAGCGACTAAAATATAAAATACAACACATTGGTTGTAATGAGAGGTGGCCAGACTGGAGCGACTGAGCGCGCGCACTTTAAAGATAATTATTATTATTAGCACCGCGTCTTACTACCCGTTTGGGTTATACGCACTTACGCTAATGTGTAATGGTAGGGTGATNTGAGCGCGCGCTCTTTAAAGATAATTATTATTATTAGCACCGCGTCTTACTACCCGTTTGGGTTATACGCACTTACGCTAATGTGTAATGGTAGGGTGATTGTGAGATGAATTGGAGGACCTACAGTTTAACGTGGAATCCGAACCACGGTGGAGGCCTGGCATTCCTCACATTCACAAGTTGTGATTAATACACGTCTTGTCAGAGGTGAAGGAAGGGTTTTGGCAATCAGATAAATCTGTGCCGGGACCGAGGATTGAACCCCGGACCCCCAGCACAGAAGCCTGACTGACACCTTACCCCTAGACCAACAGGTCACCTTTAAAGATAGAACATGTTCTATTTCAAGCGCGCGCTCTCGACCCGGGACAGTCTAGTTTACAGGCGCTAGGCAATATTATTGTATGTTGGTTCATTGAGCACTAAGAAAACTTCTCATTTTGACATTTTTATTCATATCGATAGGTTTAGCACACTTGCTACTAACGGCCTAATTTAATTGGTAAGATAACCTATGTGTGTGTGTGTGTGTGTGTGTGTATTATATGCATGTAAAACTGATATGTTAAAATACTTCAATATTATAATCAAAGTAGGCCTTTGCAAATAAGAATCACCATTAGCTTGGAGAGAGGCTGAGAAAACCACAACAATAAATCACTTGTCAAAAACCACCCTCAGTTCACTGAGCCAAGATTCGAACCTTTGCCTCCTCGTCACCAACTATCGTGAGCTATCTGCTAATCACGCACTCGCACGCTTGTCAGTCTGGCAAAACCCTTAGTAGTGTTCTTATTCGGAAGACTGTCGAATATACATGTGTAGTTCGTGAACGAATAAATCAAATTGAATGATTGACCGATTCAATTTGAAGAATCAAACTAGTTCACCATCTTGACGTCGAATAGTTCAAAGTAATCTACAAGGTGACATGACAGTAAGCAATCGTGAATCTTCTGCTGAACTCGGGTCATAGAAACGAAGTGACAAATAGGAATAGTAGTAGATATAATTTTTACTCGTGCCATAATGATAGGAGGAGGTATCGGTATTGATAGCCTATTTATTTGATCATCTTTCACGTATTCATACGTCAAGTCATGTGCTCTACAGCTGTATATTTTGATAGATATTATCAATACCTATAAAAAAACACTAATAATATCATTGTTGACAGCAAAAAAGTTAGTATTTTAGTAAAGAGTAATAACTACCGACTACGTGGTAAAGTGATTAGAGCACCTGGTTCCTGCCTTAAGAGTCCCGGGTTAGATTCCCGACTGGTACCTTGAGTATTTTTCCCGGAAGGGGAATTAAACCAACATTCACCAGGGTTTGGTTATTTAGTCTTAATTTAGATTTAAGTGGTTCCACACCCTAATACTCTTTATCACTATCATCATCACATCACTTTATCCCATTGGAACATGGAAAGAGCCTCCACGGAAAGGATGTACGATTAGTACAATTGGGCTTCCCATGGATAAAGGTACATTAGTATTGGCTAATCTTTCCACAAACTGAGTTATAGATTGATTACAGAGTAAGAATATAACTTGCTTGGGTGAAGGTTGTTCGAGAACGACTGAACGCTATAAATGAACTGCTTCCAACATTGAGTAGTTTCGCTCATATCTACTTTCGAAGACTCATTTGTGTAGTACCCAACAACAATTCTCACTAGAAGCTTTTGATGCTCATTGCCAAGTTTTGTTCTAGTCGCTGCGGGCCCAGAAGTGTCGAGAGTAACCAAAATGTTATATTATAGAAGGAACGGTCCGGGCCGTAACAACAGAGCTAGGAAGTAAGGAGGCTGCGACCGTTGTCAAAACATTGAAACATGAGACGGATTCCTTAGATGTGCATGCGCCAAGCTGATATTTCTCTCTTCTCTCCACGAAGCTACACGTTTCTTTTTGTTCTTTAATTGACTCTCGGTTCGAGTTACTGGAGTTTATGACTAGATATTAGATTCAAATAAATAGATTAAAATTTTAAAACAGGTTATTTGTTCCGTCTTTTTTCGCTGTTTATATACTTTTGTAACAATTCCTTTTAAATTTTTTGATGGAAAGCTCTTACGTGAATTCTGTTTTGTTATTATAAGGATGCTATGTAAGTTGCTTCACTCCCTAACTATCCCTAAGATAAGAGAATAATGGGAATAAGACAATTTCGTTACATATCAAACATTTATTTCAACATGACCACGTTTTACGACTATAGAATAGAGATCGAACCTTAAAAATATAATAATTTCAAAAACTGTGTCCAGAAACATCCCTCCCCCCCTTAAGAACCGCTTCTTACTACCTGTTAAGAAACATAGTTACACTTATAATACTGTCAAAATAAACCATTTAAAGGTGAATTATAACCCTATTGTCTTAGCACGTAATTTGTTTTTATATCTTAGCTCAATACAAAATTATTCTTTTTCTAAACGCCACACTACTCAATGGAAAATTCTACCGTCGCACTTGATTGGACGCAACGATTGTTGCTACTGAAATAGCTCTTCTATTACTCAGAATATGTATCAGGTGTGCCACGGCTTGAACCTTCTACGGATGTAGAACCAATTTCTTGAAACTAAGGGCCAGTTTCTTAGTCCTACCTAGACCAGAATGGAATGTTCCAGTTTCATGGTCAGACATAGTACGTCTCTAGTACGGTGCTATACTAAATGCAAGACACCTACCTAGACCAGATTGGACTGGGCCAGTTTCATGGTCAGACATAGTACGTCTCTAGTACGGTGCTATACTAAATACAAGACACCTGCCTAGACCAGATTGGACTGGGCCAGTTTCATGGTCAGACATAGTACGTCTCAAGTACGGTGCTATACTAAATGCAAGACAACTACCTAGACCAGAATGGACTGGGCCACTTTCATAGCCTCTTGTGTGGCGCTGTGCTAAACACCTACCTTAACTCTAATGGAATGGGCTAGTTTGGCATATGAAACTGGCCCATTCCATTCTGGTCTAGCTAGGTGTCGTCTGGTACTTAGCACGCCTCGAGTACGGTGCTATACTAAGTCTGACTATAAAAATGAGCACTGGCACTTCAGTTAAGAAGATGGACTTTAAAAATATTTATATACGGACCCTAAAGCTGCGGTAGAGCCCGTGTCAACCCCATGGATAATATCTTGGCTAGTTAATACAACTTGCACCAGGCATCGCATCGTGGTGTGGTTTTCTGTATTCTACTCCAGAAAACACTGCAATTGAGACCAATGAAATCATTTCACCGTTTTAAAAAAAAGTTGTAAGAATGCTGTTTTTTTTTAATTTAAAAATAATTAAACTATTAACTCACCTTATCCCAATTTGGTTGTTGTCAAGTTAATAATGCAGAAAACCCGCACTTCGATTCGATTTCTCAATTTCTGGTTTGACTTTAAACTTATTATTATTATTATTATTATTATTATTATTATTATTATTATTATTATTATTATTACTAGCACCGCGTCTTACTACCCATTCTTGGTATACGCACTCAAGCTAATGTGTAATGGTAGGGTGATTGTGAGATGAAATGAAAGACCTACAGTTTAACGTGGAATAAATATCCTGATCAGTTGGTCCTGAGATTAGCTCCAAGTCGGGCATAGCCCAAATATGGGCTTCGCCAAGCTCTGCCACAATGTGGATTAGGGATGTCCCAAGTCTTGCTTGGGACCCCAGATCTCTTTTCGGTGAAGTTCGGCTAACCAGCGAGGGGTGCTTGCTTGAACTCTTTGATGAGATGCTGTGGAGGGTTGATAGGCCCTACAACTTGACGGGCTGAGGCATCATGGGACTTAGCAAGCCGCAGCTGAGTGAGAAACAGAAGGGAGTCGACAGAGGAAGGGGGTAGCTACGTCGGTCGACACGAGGGTGTGTGCACAGGGGATGAGACTCGCAGTCGTCCCTCCCCTTTTCCCAGTAGAGCTGAACGAGACGAGGAGAGGAGAAACTGCACCTTGCTAGGCGGGATGCGGACTAACCGGCGCAGGAAATGATCTAAACCACATGCCGCGACAGGAGGGGAAATAGAGGCAGTCCTTTATTTCGTACATTATATATCGACACTCATAAACCGAACTTTTTCGTTCGCTGAATTTGAACTTTAATACACAAGTTGACGAAAGAACGTTTCGATCTATTGCACGGCAGCACTGTCTCTAAGTGAAGTGTTTGTGCAGCTTTGGAATATTTAGTTGCATTTTACCTTTACCCTATTATAAAAATAAGTGAAAAAAAAAATGAAAATGCTATTTTTTAGCACGTTTTACTACACGTTCGGGGTATAAGCTTATGTGTTAATATTACCCTAATTGTTTTAGGAATGAAGAAGGTTATATTTAAGAGGTATACCCGCATTTGCGTGGAGGGAGAGTGGAAAAATCATTTTGGAAAAACCACCCCAGTACACCTGAACTGAATTCGAACTCGGATCTCCCTGTCATCAGCAGTCTAGTCTATTGCGAGAGTGACTTCTTAGACCATGCGGCCACCGATTAAAAAGCATGAAGTATGAATATAAATAATGCTCTTTAACTTTTTTTTTAGAAGTTTGAAATTTTTAAGAATGCTCTGGGCTAAATTATTATATTTTTAAAAGGTAACCCGGCTCGGTGGCGTGGTTGGCTAACGCGCTAGTCGTGTTGAGCTCGACCACCGAGGACGGGGAGATCGAGGTTAGAATCTCGGTCGGGTGAACTGGGGGTGGTTTTTCCTAAATGGTTTTCCACTCTCCCTCCACGCAAATGCGGGTTCACTTCCTCTAAATTCAACCCTCCCAATTCCTAATCCATTAGTGTAATTAGTACTTAAGCGTATAACCCGAACGGGTAGTAAGACGCGGTGCTAAATATTATTTTAAAAGGTAACATAAAGTGGTTAAAATTGTTCGAATGTTTTGAATAAAATATTAAAGTATCATTGCATTTAACAAATTTATTGGTTTAAAATATTTATTTGGACTTAAGAAAAGGGATGATCATGATTAATGAACATATATTTTTGCAAATCATGATTTTTTTTTGGCTCATAATTAAAAAATTACTTTAGAAATTTCAAAGTAATCTCCGTGAACCCTAAATATGGTTGAAATATGCCCTAAATATTAAAAAATGCTATTCAACCAATCATTATTATGTTTTTAACCTTTGGACGGGCCATTTTGATATTATAAAATCTAGCTCGATGACATAAAGTGAAGCATTACATCCCACTAAATCCCAGATGGGTGTACCTAGGGTGGGGTTTTTTCCACACCTAAATGGTGTACCATTCTTTCTCCACGCCATTGTGGCTATATTTCTTCTAAAACTATACCTTCCTCGTCCTTATCCCACTAGCGTGATTAAAATGCGAATAGCCATCATGGCTTTTAAGACGTGGGAGGAAAAAAACTTTCAATAGCTGAAGTGAATATATCTTAGGAAGACCTTTCTACTACCAGGTTTGGAAAAACTGATTTTGATCAATCTTGATACAGAACTAAGGTTCCTGGAGTGCCTTGATTAAAATGTTTGTATCAATGTTGGTGCGTGATATTTATTTTTGGTGGGGCCAGGTCAAAGCTTACCGATAGTGATTTTTTTCTCACCACGTGTTAACATATTAAATTAAATTAAATTAAATTCATTTAAGTTTTTTTATTCTTAAAAATCACTAGAAATATACAATTACTAAACAAATCTACTAACAGAAAGAATATAGTGATGCAGGTTTTGAATTAAACCCACCAAGGGATGGCATAAAAGTTGGACACGTCTGTTCTTCTGACTGGCAAACATATAGAGGACTCTTTTGTTGAAGCTTGGAAATCCAGCAATTTCTTCCTTAAGTTTAGAACAATGAACAAACAGCCAGCGAATTTAACCGGTCTTCTCCCATGGTGTTCCTAAGGAACGTGTTGATTCTTTTTAAAGTACTGAAACTACGCTCCGACCGAGTAATCTATCTGTGATGCAATATTTACTGTTCCAAATGTTTTTAACCCACATACATTTTCCAAATGAATTGAACATTACTATTTTTTCACTTAATGGTTTAAGATCCTTATAGCCTACCGTTGTCCACAACCCACACCACAAACTAATAAACAACTCAGAGTTAATTTTTTTTCTTTTCTTTTAGCAAACCAAGCCTTAGAAAAAGTTTTTTCTTTTCATCCATCTGCATAAATATAGTCACTAGGCTGATGTGCTCTTTACCGTTTAATTTCAAAATTTTCTTGCAGTTTTAAAGCAAAAAAATACGGAGTTCTTTTTAGTAAAGAATCTACTTTACTCATTTTAATTAATCACTTTCACTCGTTAACTTACTTATTGGGTCCTTAACACATACTAAATACAAGCTATAACGAAATATAAACAATCTTTATCGAATCGCAAGCCCGCTTAGACTGGCCCGATGATCTCCTGCATGGCTATTCAATTAGTTATCCAAGCCGGCCACTCCAAAAAATTATATTTGGCGGGCCAGACATTTAATCCAATCTGGCAGTAATTTGGAAGGTTATTAGATTATACTTTTGTAATTTAAAGGGGGGGGGGGCCAAACGTAATTCGATATTATATATAACATTGATATATTTCAGTGAAATTTAAAAAAAAAAGTTGGATGATTTGTATCATCAATCTTCCTTTTCTTACCATTCAAAGTAGAAAGTGCTATTCTAGAAAACTTACAATAAGACTAATTACAAGCAAAGCACTCCGCTATTATTATAATTGACGCACGAACAAGAACCCAGGCAGATATCAACTGGCGAGACACGGCTGCTGTTGAGGGGAGGGGAGAAGATGTGTAGTCACTCTCAGCCACCTTGTCGCCCAGCCACCTGCATTGTTCAAGGTCAAAACAACCGTATATTAAATAAAGAAACTGGGTCTGGAGTGGGGGATGCATGCCGTTAAAAGGTAAGCTCGCACTCCCTTGTAAACACAGGATGTTGGTGGCGCCAAGGGCCGTGTAACACTGTACTTGCAGCTTCCCCCACCACTGAAAAGAGATTGAAGATCTCTCTGACCGTTCAAGGTCAGGCACCTTTATATACCGTCTGAACTATACGACGCATCTCCAGTAATACAGTAGTTAGACTTTCAATCGACGGGCCAATCTACGGAGCTTTGCGGGCCGGATATAGCCCGCAGGCTGCCAATTGAATAACCCTGATCTACAGTTTAGCTCGCAGTGGAATGACCTTTAGATATATCTCCACCTGGACTACGGGGCTTATCTGAGAGGGGCTGGCCCAAGTCAGCTTCTCCACTTAGTAATTGGAGTTTCGATTGCGGGGACAACCCGCCTCGGTGGCGTAGTTGGCTAAAGCGCTAGTCGTGTTGAGCTCGACCGCCGAGGACTGGGAGATCGAGGTTCAAATCTCGGTCGGGTGAACTGGTTTTTTTTTCCTAAATGGTTTTCCACTCTCCCTCCACGCAAATGCGGGTTCACTTCCTCTAAATTCAACCCTCCCAATTCTTAATCCATTAGCGTAATTAGTACTTAAGCGTATAACCCGAACGGGTAGTAAGACGCGGTGCTAAATAATAATAAATAATTGCGGGTACAGTCGCGTGACGATTGAAGCGAGTAATGTATCAGCTTTGGACTGGAGTACTGTATAACGAATCGAATAAGTCAGTGTTTAGAGAATGGTGCTCCACTTCATATAAATGTTTTTTTTATCAAATATGTTATGAAATAAAGATAAGAAAAACTTTATTTTTTTATGTTCAAAAAGTGTTGGTGGGTCCGGACCTCTGTGGTTGTACATATTTGGGTCCTTCTCCCATCATTTAAAAGAAGTTAATTATTCAAATAGCACCACAAAGGTTAAAGAGTAGCACTATTTAACAAAGATAGTATCCGCTTCGGTGGCCACGGGGTTTAACATGCTTCTCTCATAGTAGACTAGACTGCGTATGACTGAGAGATCGGGGCTTTAATCCTAGTCAGGTGTATTGAGGAATTTTTTCCACTTATTCCACAAAAATGCGGGTACACTTCTTCTAAACTCATCCTCAATACATTAGCGTAATTAGTACACACGCTGAGTGGGATATTTGGTCAAAAAAGGGATTAAGATACAGGGGAGTGGAAGAGGTTATAAAATGTTACGTACCTTGTACTCATCACAAGACATTGTTAGGATAATCTAGTCTCGTAGATCACGGTGGGCAGGATATGCCAAGTGAATGGGAGATTATAAATCCTTGTTCAGGGTATTGACTGGCAAACCCAATAGAAAGAGACGATTGGGAAGACCTAGACGCAGATGGGAGGATAACATTAGAATGGACCTGAAAGAGATATTATGTAATGAGGTGTATTGGGTATAAATAGCTCATGATAAGGATAGGGTGTAATGAGGTGGACTGGATATAGTTAGCTCAATATATGGATAGGGTTCAATGAGGTGGACTGGATAGAACTAGCTCAAGATAGGATAGGGTGCAATGAGGTGGACTGGATAGAACTAGCTCAAGATAGGTATAAGGTGTAATGAGATAGACTAGATGGAACTAAAGCAAGATAGGAATAGGGTGCAATGAGGTGGAATGGATAGAACTAGCTCGAGATAGGGATTAGGGTGCAATGAGGTGGACTGGTTATAACTAGCTCGAGAAAGGGTTAGGGTGTAATGAGGTGGACAGGTTATAACTATCTCAAGGTAGGGATAGGGTGTAATGAGGTGGACTGGATAGAACTAGCTCAAGATAAGGAATAGGGTGTAATGAGATGGTCTGGATAGAGAAGATAGCTCAAGATAGTGATAGGTGGCATACTTTTGTAAATGCGACAATGGACTTTTGAGTTCCTAGTGTCATAGAGTGAATACATACGCGTACAACCCGAGCGGGTAGTAATACGCGGTGGAAATCATAAAACATTTTTGGATAATAGTGGGTCCAAACAAATTAACACAGATTTTAACGTAATGTCATGGACTTTAATAAGCCTTTATTTCCTTCTGTTACGTCTTTTTTTATATTACCGCTAAATTTTTTATTAAAATTCAAAACGGCCGTTTATACGTTACAAGATAACAGGCATGGCTTTTTTTTTTTTTTTTCTGAAGCGCTTTAAGGGGTACATGGCTGAACATAGCTTGGGAACTACTGTTATTTTGAATTCAGGGCTGTACAGTAGGTTTATGAACTACTTTTATTTTTGCTTGTGACATTAAAAAAAATTAAACCTGTGTGAAAAAAAATATTTTCAATTTGATCGAATTCGAATCTTAGCACGGCGTCATAGGTAGGGTTGGTTTTGACAGGAAGAAATAGCGTTTCAGTCCCGGAAAAATGTATTAGGGTTGCTTTTCAATTTACCTCTATAAAGATGCTAAGATATTTACTCTAAAGGGAATAATACCTTATATCACATTCAAATAAAATGATTTTATTTGTTTTATTACAAAATATGTTTATTCTTTTAATATTTTTATATAGTTTACTCAAGACGACAAATCTTCTAATACCAGGTTTTATAAACTTTGTTAATTTGAATAGTTATAAAATAAAAATAAAATTCATTAAATTCACAAGAGATATATAGAAAAATAAATATTGACGTCATTGTTTTCTACTGAAATTACGTTGTTTATTTGATCAATTAATTATTCGAAATTTTAGTTTATTTTTTTATTAATATCATCATCATAGTCTACAACTATTTCCAGCCGGTGACCGAGTCAATATAGTAAAATGCCTCCATCTTCCTCTATACTTCCTTTCCATATTAATATAAATTTTAATTCATTTACGCTTAGAAGGTTAGGTTAAGTTAGCCTCGTAAGAACCGTATTAATAAACATTAATACCACTAGAAAATATCAATATCCAAGATTTCTCTTTGTGAGGTTTATTTCCATTTCTCAGCTGTTATCTATACGTGTAATTATTCATTTTGAAAGGTGATCTGGTGGTCTTAAGGGTAAGGTGTCAGACTTCTGTGCTAGGGGTCCGGGGTTCAATCCTCGGTCCCGGCACAGATTTATCTGATTGCCAAAGGCTTCCTTCACCCCTGACAAGACGCGTATTAATCACAACTTGTGAATGTGTGGACTGCCAGGCCTCCACCGTGGTTTGGATCCCACGTTAAACTATAGGTCCTCCATTTCGTCTCATCAATCACCCTACCATTACACATTAGCGTAAGTGCATATAACCCGAACGGGTAGTAAGACGCGGTGCTAATAATAATAATTATTTATTTCTTGTTAGTTCATTAAGAGTTTTTAAAGATTTTTTTTAAACAAGTTAAAGGAACAAGTATTAATTTGCAAGAGTTGTGTATGCTACTGTAAAGGGATAAATGTGCTCGTTTTAGAATGTTTTTGAGTCTTTTTAAAACGATAAATCCATTTTGCATGACAATTTGGGGGCCCCTGTTTTAGGTGAACGGCTTGTGACGATTTTTCGTTAGTTCCAATTCTCCCGGTCGTGAAAGATGTTAGATCATTTTAAAACTAAATAATTATATTTACTATTTATTATAAAGCTAATTATTACATATAAATTGATTCGTTTCTCGCAGAGAAAACTCAACCTCAAATCACTTTTATCAAACACGGATTGGCATTGGAAAGTGGCATTTTTTGCAGACGTGACCGGCATGAATATGAATCAATTGAATCTAAAGTTGCAAGCTGAAACAAATTTGATTTGTGACATATTCGTGCGTGTTAAGACATTCAGGGCAAAAATAATGCGACTTGAAGAACAGGTGAACGTGAAGCAGAATTTCCTTCTTCCTTTTGAAATAGAATTCATTTCGTACTTACAAAAATAATTTTGGGGACGATTTTATGATCTTGATGGAAAAACAGATTAAATAAGTCTTATTTTAAAAATAATTTGACAACAATGTTGAAACACTACCAAGTTAGTTTAGAATAGAAATTATTGATCTAGAGTCAGATGACATCCTGAAACACAAGTAGGGGGAAAGAAGGAAATCTGATATAATATATAAATCTTTGCAGCCTGAGCGGTTACCTAATTTGAAGCGATTTGCTTGTGGAGTTGTATCAATTTTTAGTAAAATAGCCTGTGCGAACATTAACTCTCAAGAATGAAGTATGAAATATGCCTAGTCCAACTATCGAGCAAATTTATCTGATAGTCATTTGAAGTATATTCTAATAATGGGCACCTAAAGCTTGAAACCTCAGTTCAGCTATATTTAGAAATTAAAACACCAGTTCCGTCATTTCCATTCTTGCCGTGCAAAACTCCATGGTTTGTTAGTTAGATTTAAATCTCCTATGGCTATCCTAGAGTAAATATGAGTTTCTTGAAATGCCCTGCTGACTTTCTTTGCAATTGTTACATTTCTCTTTTGTTCTTCATTTTCCCAAAAAGACTGAAGTAAATGTTATTCATTTTTATATAAAAAATTTTTTTACTTTGGCCCGTGAAAATTTGTAAAATATATCATGTGGCCTTCGTACTAAAGTGTTTGGAGACTCCTGCTAATCTTTTCAGGAGTAATGCCTTAGACCATGCGGCCACCGATCCAGGTCCTCCAAATATTACTGTCCTCATTCTCTCTTTTTATAAGTATAAATATACGTCTAGCCTGGACATAAGATGCCTTGCACCAAACAAATTAATAATCCCTGATGGGTAGTAAGACATAGAACAGACAAATATAAAATAAATAAACTTTATTTCTCAACTACACTGGTACTGCAGAGTCAACACACGGTATTCAAATTAATTTTAGAAGTTATGAGAGATTTGGTCTTGACAATTTCATTAGGCGTCTAAGAACTAATAAACATTTCACCAAGTCTCGTCCAACCTTAGTGAATCAACAATCAGTGACTTTCCGAGACCGGGTGTAATTAACTCTACATTCTGGTTATGTCACTCGACTTCTAACAAACATATATGTAAACACGCCGCATATTAGAGTGAGTGGTCTCTCAAGTATCACTATATAGGTTGGGCTTTTGTAACTTTCCCACGTCTTACTACCCGTCCGGGATATCCACATATTTACACTAATGTGGTAGTGATAAGAAAGGTAGAATAGTACCGTGCTCCACGTCTTACTACCTGTCCAGGATATCCACATATTTACACTAATTTTTGCCCCTACAAGTCAAATGAGCATGTACGCGCCATCATATATTTGCTGTCACAAACTGCCACGTTTGATCTTGTTGTGTGTAGCTAACTACTCGGCTCGTTTCAATATTCACGACGAAAAGTTAATTGTGATTTGTTTTCATTATCACATGGGATGTAATAGTGGCAGGTGGTTTCTTAATGATTGACGTAGTCATTGTTTAAACGGAATAATAAGAAAAAAAACCTGTGAGGATGGGTAAGATGCTGTAAAACCGTTGTTATACTTACTGAATTACGAACATTTTAAAAATTTCACTGGAATGACACCTGAAGACTTTGAGTTTTTGATAAACGCAGTAGGGCACAAGATTGAGAAGAAGAACACATACAACACTCAAAGACTCTCAATATCTGTAAAGGATCGTCTTTATTTCGTGCCGTGTTAGCAGCCACCGTGTTGGTTGCCACCCTGCAGAAAAACGTGTTAGTAGCCACCCTGTGGTGGCTAGGAAGAGAATGTGTACTATTTACAATGTATGTAGATGGTGTGCAGCTCTGGCGTACCTCTCAGTTGTAAAGGTTATGTTAGGTTAGGTTAGGTTATGTTAGGTTATGTTATGTTGGGTTAAACATCTGCTAGCCTATATATCGAAATTTGAATAAAAGAGAAGACATCAAAACATGTAAATAGTACACATTCTCTTCCTAGCCACCACAGGGGGGTTACTTACACGTAATCCTTTCTCTGGCTACCCAAGCATCATGTTGTGGGTTCCACAACGTTGGGTCCGTATACCCTGATTTTGGTTGGAAGGACAGTAGAGAAAATTCAAACATAATTTATTTGCGTTCAATATTGATAACATTTGACTATAATATTTGTTATTTTATAGGTATTGATAATCTATATAAAAAGTGACATCAGCAAATAACACTTGATGTATGAATATATTAAAATTGTTTTAGTAACTTGCTCTATGCAATTTTCAGTGTTTCATTCCATTGTTGAAGCCGCACGAACCCACGAAAAGTTAATATTTAAGGTCCGACACAACACACATTACGAACACCAACACAAACCGTCCACAACAAGTACACATTTCTTAGCGCTGCGTCCTATCATCTGTTCAGGTTGTGCAATATTTATTTATTACGCTAATAAGTTGGGGATCAGAAAAGTTAAATTCAGAGGAAGTTTACCCGCATTTTTGTGGAGGGAAAGTGAAAAACCATTTAGGAAATCCACCCTAAGTATACCTGACTGGGATTCGAGCACTGATCCCTCTGTCATCGGCATTCTAGTTTATTTCAAGAGTGACACCTTAGATCATGCGGCCACCGAAGCAGGTCACACGCACAGGTGATTTTCTTTAGAGCACGTGCACTTTACTGACAACCGACTGATAGCATGCGGAGTGTTCGCGAGCATGCGTGCGCGCTCATTCAGTCCGGTGAAATACCTCCACACTGGTGAAATTGTCTCCTGTTCGTGCACGGTCATGCGGGATAAATGCTCGGGAGCAGTGCTTGCGGCTAGAGCCGCAGCGACAGTGCTAGAGTTGTAGGGGCATTATACTTAGAGATAGGGTAAAATAGCATTAATTTTAAGTTTTTTTAGCATTAATTATTGGAAATTTAGCGTTTTGTGGCATAATTTAGCATTTTGTAGCAAAATAGGTAAAAATGTCTTTCGTCAATGTTTTTAGGGCCTATACAAAGGATTTATGATAAAAGCAACGACTAACGGAATGTGGCGATTAGCCGGATGGGCTGTGGAAGGCACAGGATGCAAGTAAAACCCGAGCTGAAGCACACAGACGAGTGAAACTCAATGATTTTTTAATCACTTATTTCCGCTGAAAAACATCGTTTTATAGAAATTCTCAGCATTTTATTTAAATGCACAGCATTTTCAGGGAATTCGCGTCTATTTCGCTAAATAGAATAATTTAGCTAAAATACTCTCAAAATCACGTTTTTCGCGTTAATTCGTGGAATAAAAATCGCTTTAAACACTTTCAAATGCCATGAAACGCAAAGAAAACTTATAACTACCCTATTTTCGACCTTTTTTTTTCTTTTCGCGTTTTTCGCAAAAGCGAATTTACCCTATCTCTAATTATACTCCATTCACGGTAGGAATTACTCGCTTAAAGGTCTTTTTTCCTACCAATATCCTATTATATAATATATTTCTGGTAGGGGAAAAGGCCTTTCAGAAAAAAAAATCCTACGATGAACAGACTACGTAGATGTTATTGAATTTTGTGTGTTAATTTATCTAAAAAAAATGTTTAAACGGTGAAAACTGGAGGTGCTGATGACCATATAGTTTGATGTGGTGCTACGTGAGCTAATATCCCGACATCCATGCGTATACGGTTTAAAATATCCCAAGTACATGGACATGCATACATGTGCTCACCTTCTGCTTAAAACCACATTAAAATTATTTCTTCGTCATTTTCTTCCTCCCTCAAAATATCCAAAAAAGTTTGTCACTCGGATCACCTGTATTCTCACCCCTCTCGAAATAAAGTGGCGACTGTGACTGAAGTCGCTTTTTGGAAAATACCCCATGCGATTGTAGCATGCGGCTAGGGTCGCCACGCTCCGTTGCCGCCGTAACTGCAAATACAGGTAACTGTCGAAGCTTGGACAATGCACCTTTAGACGTTTCCTTTACCCCTTTATATCTCAGCCTCTGACATATTTTTTTAGCACCGCATCTTAAAAATCGTTCAGGTTATACGCCTTATACTAATTACACTAGTGGCTTAGGGTATATAGAGGTTTAATTCAGAGAAAGTGCATCCGCTTTTGTGTGGAAGGGGAGTGTAAAACAATTTAAGAAAAACCACCCTAAGTGCACCCGACCTGGATCGAGCCTAGATCTCTCCATCTTCGGCAGCCTAGCCCCAACACGAGAGTAGCGCGTTAGGCTGGTGACAGACTGACGTTTTGGTCGCTGCGACACAAACGCCACGACCAGGTCGCTCTAGTGTATTGCATTGTTTCATATGAGAGGGGTCAGACTTGCGACACAAACGCCGCGACTGATTTGAAAACGTCGATGTGAGCGTTTCTTGGGCATAGCGACCGCTCTCATATGAAACAATGCAATTCACTAGAGCGACCTGGTCGCGACGTTTGTGTCGCAGTGACCAAAACGTCAGTCTGTCACCGGCCTTAGACCACACAACCACCTAAGTGTGTTTGACATAATATATCAACCTAAACACTGCAATTCTTTGGAAACGCCGCTGCCTCTTCAAAACATGAATATATGTATATCTAGTCTGAAAGAGAAGTTCTGTCAAGTTAATGAATAGTGTGATAGCCAAAAGAAGGGTAATATTTGACAGTTAAAATATTTACTTAAGAGGGTACTACAGGCCGTTTACACCTGCGTGAAATAGTGTTGCCTTCATGATATCAGTACAAGTTTTTATACTGCGAGGGGGAGATAAACACTAGAGCAGTGGTTTCCAAACTTTCATACGCATGGACTTGCGTCGGTGGGCACGCGGTTTAAATGTCGAGCTCACTTAGCCAGGTGGCAGGTGATAGGGAGGTTGAGCATAGAATCCCTGCTGGGGGGGATCGAGAGGTGTTATTTTTACTCAAATAGTTTACCAATCTTTTCTAAGATAACATACTTATTAATATTTCTTGAAACCCACTTCGGTGGCCGCATGGTCTAAGGCACTACTCTCGCAATAGACTAGACTGCTGATGACAGGGAGCGTGGCTCGATCCTGGTCGGGTGTGCTAAGGGTTTTTTAATTTTTATAAATGTTTTCCTACTCTTTATCCACGCCAATTCAGGCACACTTCCTCTAAATTAAACCTTCCTCACCCTTAACCCATCCATTAGCATAATTGTTACTAATTGTATAGCCCGATTGGGTAGTAAGACGTGGTGCTAACATTTTTTTTCTAATTTTTTAAAATATCTTAAGTCCATCCACACCTCCTATATACACATCTTGAGAACCAGACAAGTTTATTAAAATAAGCTGGTGATGGTGTGTGATAAGAAAATATACTTTGAAATGTGTTTTCGAACTTAATAACCACCACGTAATTAATGGCCCACACGCACGCAGCTATGGAATTAATAAGCAGACAGACACTTGTCTCAAGGGACTATCCATAAGACACGTTAACGCTCCCC